>SKCR01033508.1:0-96159 GCA_019454045.1 Zanthoxylum bungeanum | reverse complement strand
ACTGGGGGGACGACGATACGTAATGCCCCCAGATCCTAGTTCAGGGCTAGGGGGACGGCGATACGTAACGCTCCTAGACCCTAGTTACAGAGCTTGGAGGGTAGCATAGATCCGCACCCCAGTTCTAATTTGTGGCTTTGGGGACGGCGATACGTAACACCCCGATACCACCAGTTTCAGGGATAAGAGTGGCATACTTTGGGGACAGCGATACATAACGCCCCAAAGTCATGGTTTTGCATTCTTGGCTTCAGATAGGCGTATAGGGGGACGACGATATGTAACGCCCTCATACGTCAAGTTTTTCAGTTATATATCAGTTTCAAATACCAGATTTCCAGAAAACAGTTTTCAAAGATTTAGATTTTAGAAAAGGTTTTCTGAAAGCAGTTTTTAGTGAGATTTCAAACAAGGTTTTTTTTTAAAATTTTTTTTATATTAAGTTATTTCTGAAATGAGATTTCAGAACCAAATGTTTTATATTAGCATTTCAGTTTTTCGTCTACTCACTTAGATTGTACGATGATCTAACCCCTCCACTCTTAGTTTTCTTGTCTTGTAGGTTTCTCGGAGGACGATCTCGGGAAGACGGATACTATTGCAGTCATTAGGGTGTGGAGTCCACCAGTCCAAGTTAAAGAGTAAGAGTTCGATTGGTGTCAGTCAGAGTCGAATAAAATCCTTCTTTTAATACTTGAGTTATGTGTAGTCTTTGTATAAACATGTGTCTTTATGTATACAATTATTGGACTTGAGTTTGTATGTTAAGTTGTGAAGTTTGGGCCACGGTCCCATATATATATTGTAAAAGAAAAGAGTATTAGAAATTGAATAGTAGTTATCAGAGTCAGAGACTTATGAGGTTAGTACAGTCTATCCCCTGCCAGTAACATCTCTCGGACTGGGGATGTTACACTTTACTCCCAAGTATAAGAGTGTCAAAGTAATAAAATAACTCATTAAGTCCGGGGTCGATCCACAATGAATAAATTTAGTGAAATAAAATAATAATTTGAGTGAAAATAAAAAATTTAGTTGTTTAATGTGATTGGAAATTTTTTAATTGGACTACAACAATAAAATAAAATACTTGGCTTATGAGATCCACTTTTAATATTTCAAATTTAGAAATCTCACTTTTTATAATATATAAATTGTCATTATTACCCAATTAATTTATTTCAGGAATTAATTATGCCAAAACATATAAAACCAGCCATAAAGACGGTGATAAATTTTGTCTATAACAAGTCCAGTTAGGTACTCAATTATGTCAAATAAATAAAACCAGCCATGTAGGCGGTAACAAAGTTTGTCAATAATTAATCCAGAATTAAATTAAATATTAATCATTAGATTATAATTTATATATTATAATATAAGCGAGATTAATCTATATTTTCATATTAAAAGCTTCACCCTTTACCCCAGCAGGACGAAATTAGCTACTTATAATTTGAATAAAAACACATATAATTTTATTATTGAAAGAAAAAGAAATTACAAGAAAGCTTTTAAAAAAATAACACACACAAGAGCTAGAACTCCACAAATATTTAGAGAAAACTATGGAAACTGGGATGAGAAAATTGAGGCGTTGAGCATCTCTATTTATAAAGGTGCTTGCACCTCTTAATGTAATTGCAATTGTAAATTTGCAATTGCAATTGATTCCACCGAACATGCAGGTATGTTTAGTGGAGGATGTTGACAATCCACCGAAAGGTGGATTGCCATCATTTTTATTTTGTTTTGTTTTGTTTTTTTGTTTTTTCTTTTGCTTTAATAATTACATATAACATATTTTGGATTTTTCATCAATTTCGGCCTTGAAAACTTTAGAACTAGAAAATCGTGTCAACAATAAAGTTGTAGATATTTGAATCTTCTTTAATCTGGAACTAGAATCCCCTCACTTTTTAGTGTTCATCAGTTACAGATGTGTTCGAATGAACATCGTTATGTCGGTATATGTTGATCGGTATTCCGGCTCCAGAGATCGGTATGCCGGTCCAAGTGAAAAAATACAAGAATTTGAAGGTTAAAAATATTATGCATTTGACCCTAATGCATCTAAAGGAATGTACATATGTCATAAGAACTAAGAGACTTAAGTTAACAACTCACTTTACAAAGAGAGCCCTAAGCTAAGACCAAACAAGATATTCTTCAAAGCTTGAGTCTTCACATTCATTGCTCTTCACCACCAATGTTCTGTTGGGGCGGATGTGGGACCCCTAGGGTCGTATCTATGCCCCGTGGAGAGAAGTGGGTCTAACCCATGAATATCAGAATAGTTTTTTTTTTAAATTATTTTATGGAATATTGTATTCCATTCCGAGTCCACATAAAAAATCGGGGGTGAATCAGAGTCCGGAAACTCTGGAACGGATAAAATGAAGTTTCAGCGCTCATTGGCAGTAGCTGTCGGCGTGTCGTGACGCTTGGGCTTGGGAGTCCCAATGCCCAATCTGTGAATGCTTAGCATCGTGATGTGCAAGGGTGAGAGTCACGACGCCCCAAGCTCTAAGAGCTCAGAGTCGCGACGTTGGAGATCAGTGTCGCGATGCTGCACTGTGTAAAATATTGACAAAGAGTATTTTTGCCTTTAATTCAATTCTAAACACTTCTAATTTTATCCAAATACTTCAATACACCTAAAATTCCAATTTTAACATCAAAACCAACATCAACACATGTTATACAACAAACATACATGTATTCTAAATACATGTATGCATTTCTTTGAATCAAAACATAAATAAAAATAGAATACCATAATAAAGTGACTCATGAATAATTCTAGGTCACTCAAAGGTGGTCAAGTGATTCTATAATGGTAGCCATATCTCCAAGTTATCATATAGAGTTCCAAAAAAAACTCTAATTTTATGTTCCATGTCCAACATGAATATTTTGGCCCATTTATAAGCATATTGTGTTAATACTTCCAAAGCATTTGTATACAATTAATTAACATAATTTCAATATCAATCTATGTTATTATGTATCAAATACATAATTCATCACTATATGTCTCACTAATGATATCTCACTAATGAAAACATAGCTTTAGAAAAGATCAAACTTACCTAGCAAGCTTGATTCCAAGATCCAATCTTCTTCTTCTTGTTGAAATGTTGTGGAGAACTTCCAAAGCTAGCAAGCTTGGTTCTAAGATCCAATCTTCTTCTCCTTGTTGTAGAGAATTCTCAAAGCTAGCAAGCTTGGTTCCAAGACCCAATTTTCTTCTCCTTATTGAAATGTTGTAGAGAACTTCCAAAGCTTCTCTAAACACTTCTTTTACTTAGGCTAATATATCTAATTCTTGCTTGTTTTATATTTCTCAAGCTTGATTAAAAACTTGCTCAAGCTTGCCTTTTATAACAAACTTCTGCAATTTTTAATTAATAAACGTTCTAATAAACTTTTATATGGGCTTAATCCAATTTGTCCAAATATGTATAATTAGGTTTGACTAATCACCTTTGTCTACCACTTTGATTTAATCTAATTAAATCAAGACAAAGATAAGGAAATGAATTAGATCAATGTTTACCACTTTGATTTAATCCAATTAAATCAAGTAAAAAACACCCATAATTACATATTTGCATTTATCAAAATATCCTCAAATGGTAGAGATATTTATGAATTTACAATTAATCTCTTGTGTAATTATTGAATTAATCCAATTAGGTCAAAGTAAATAATCAATGTTATCCAATAACACTTTATTATCTTAGTTGATAATTATAATATCGAATATTATCTTTTATCAAAATTAATCGGCTACCCAAGTGCTCAACGAGTACACATCATATTGGGACTCTCTAAGTTCAGACACATTCGTCATATAAGCTTAGCTAATATGTACGCAATTCGGCCACCTCGAATTCGCGAAGAACACGAACGACCTTTCTGAACTATATAAGTCGAGGTCATCACATATGTTTATCAATCCCTCAGTCGTAGGCTATCTGAGTTGTGCTTAGGAAACATAGAATACACCGTCAAGTTTCCAAGGTGCACATATCATGTCGACATGCCCACGATTCTTTACAACTGATGCGATCCACCCTAGCTGATCGGCTTTGGTCAAAGTCTTAAGAATCATGACTTACTCACATGGATACCTAAATCCCTTATGGTACACATACGGGCTGACAGATCCTATCTTGATTCGCCCTTGATTAATGAGGTCCGCACCCAACGAACATCTAGAGACTAGACCATGAAATATTTCTGACATACATGACATTAAAGTGTGGAGGATATCATACAAAATCAATACTATTCTATAGTCAAAGAATCATATATGCTACTCGACCCGAGGAGATTCCTAATGACGCTAGTGTGTACTTCCAACTATTAGGAATCACTTGTGATTTATTCAGTATTCGGTCCAACTAATATCCACACATCTATACGAGCTTCCAAAGCTCATTGTACATCGATTTAAACCATTGGAACTCCAATTCCAATATACGATATGTGCTAGTCTTTTAGGTTATAGGAATTCGACCATATACTAAAACCAACGACTAGAAATATATATACTTTAAGAATAGTTTATAATAGTAATACTTATCCTAATGTCGGACCACCTAGTGTCCAGTATTACAACATGACTATTCTAAGGTCGATGTCATTTTTAGCATATTTATACATCAATCTAATTTGCATAATGACAATACCATTAGTAGGGTATGAAATGAAAAAAATAGTTATTTTATTAATAAATATTAAAATGTATAATACATTATTCGGATTAGCGCTCCAAGTACCAACTCCAACAAACTCCCATTTACTTAGCGCTAATCTGGATGGTACCGCAATCCCATCTCCTCCGCATGTTTATCGAATAACTTAGGAGGTAAGGCCTTAGTAAGCGGGTATACTATGTTGTCTAGTCCATGAACCTTTAAGACCACTATGTCTTTTCGTTCAATAATCACTCTAATTACACGGTATTTCCTTTCCACGTGCTTAGACTTGGAATGCGCCCTCGGCTCCTTAGCCTGCGCAATGGCTTCTATTATAACAGTACAGTGGGATCAAATCTGTAATACTAGGCACAACGCCAAGTTCTGTGATAAAATTTCTAATCCAAACAGCTTCTTTAGCAGCTTCTGAAGCCGCTATAAATTCTGCCTCAATGGTGGAATCAACTGTTGAGCCTTGTTTTGAACATCCCCAACTAACCGCACCACCGTTAAAAGATAATATGTATCCTGATGTAGATTTTCTATCATCTGGATCTCCCTGGAAGTCGAAGTCTATATAACCCTTAACTTGTAGCTCATCTTCTCCATATATCAGAAACTTATCCTTAATACCCTTAAAATATTTCAGGATATGTTTCACGACTATCCAATGATCATTACCCGAATCAGATTTAATATCGGCTAGTCACACTGACATTGAAACTGATGTCAGGTCTCGTACATATCATATCATACATAATACTTCCAATACAAGAAGCATATGGCAAGTTAGATATCATAGTTCTCTCTTCCTCAGTCTGAGGAGCCATTTTCTTCGAATTATGTATGTCGTATCAGAAAGGTACATTTCCTGCCTTACAGTTGGTAAAACCGTACCTTTCTAACATCTTATCTATGTACATGGATTGCGACAACCCTATAAGCTTCCTAACTCTATCCCAGTTGTGTCTTATACCTAGTATATATAAAGCTTCACCCATATCTTTCATGAAGAAGTTCTTGTAAAGGTAGGCTTTTATATCATTTCCAATGATAAGAATGTCATCTACATACAAGACTAGGAAAACTATCATCCTCCCACTCACTTTCTTAAAAACACACAGTTCTTCCTTATTCTTAATGAATCCATATAATCTAATTATCTCATCAAAATGACGATTCCAGTTTCGAGATGCCTCTTTAAATCCATAAATAGACTTATGGAGCTAACAAAACAAGTTTGAAGTCTCACTGGATACGAAACCCTCTGGTTGTTCTATATAGATACCATCCTCAAGGAATCCATTTAGAAAAGCGGTTTTCACATCCATCTGCCATATCTCATAGTCGTGATATGCAACAATGGCTAAAATAATCCTAATAGATTTTAGCATGGCTACCGGTGAAAATTTTTCCTTATAGTCAATCCCAGGACGTTGAGTGTAACATTTCGCTACCAGTCGAGCATTAAAGGTTTCCACCTTTCCATCGGGCTCTCGCTTCCTTTTGTAAACCCATTTACAACCTATATATTTAACTCCTTCAGGAAGTTCAACTAAGTCCTAGACTTGATTGTCATGCATAAAATCCATCTCGGATTTCATGGCTTCCTATAATTTTCCTGAATCGATATCCAATATCGCTTCTTTATACGTAGTCGGATCTGTTTTCTCCTAGATGAGAACATCAAGGCTCACATAAAATGTTAAAAATAATCTCTCAATAGGCTTTGATATTCTATTCGAATTACATAGAACCTGTGTTGTAGATCTTTCACCTAGTTGGATCTCTGGTTCCATCTCAGGTTCCTTACTGTTGGGATTAAACTCATCAAGTTCAATCTTTCTACAATTCTCACTTTCTCTCAAAAATTCCTTATTAAGAAAAGTGGCAAAGCAAACAAAAAATACATTTCGTTGTTCGGAATCATAAAATTGATATCCCAAAGAATTTTCAGGATATCCAACGAACCTATATTTATACCCTATGGGTGCTAGTTTATCCCGCTGGGCAACTCTAACGTATGCAGGACAACCCCAAATATTTAAGTATCTAAGACTTGGATTTCTACCGAACCATATATGATAGGGGGTCGTAGAAACATCTTTCGATGAAACCTTATTAAGTATGTGGGCAGCAGTAAGTAAACCGTAACCCTAAAGGTAATATGGAAGATCTGTATAGCTCATCATGGTTCGTACCATATCCAATAAAGTATGATTTCTATGCTTAGACACACCATTATGTTGAGATGTTCCTGGTAGGCTATTCGGCTAGAATTTCATTCTCCCTTAAATAACTTATGAATTCTTAACTTATGTATTCACTACCTCGATCTGATCTAAGGTATTTGATGAATTTACTTGTTTGTTTTTCTACTTCATTTCAGAATATTTTAAACTTGTCAAATATTTCCGATTTATATCTCATCAAATAGACATATCCATATCTAGACTTATCATTCGTGAAAGTCACGATATATGTTGAACCATCATAAGCAGCATTATTTAATAGACCACACACATCGCTATGTATTAGCTCCAATAAATCTCAAGCACGGTATCCAACACCAAGAAATGAGGCATTTTTCATCTTTCCTTGGATACATGACTCACAAATTGGATAAGAACTAAGATAATATTTTCAATCAAACCATCATTTACCAATTTGGATAGACGTCTAACACCTATGTGGCCGAATCTTATAAGCCATAATTCAGTATTATTTAATGCAGATTTCCTACTTTATTTTTCTCTACATTAAAGACATCTCTATATGTTTCCAAAATATAGTGACCGTTAGATAAATAACATTCGCATATCAGATTGTTGTCTTTATCATATAAAAATAAAACATTATCTTTAATGTTTATTTTGTATCCCTCTCTTGTCTAATATCAGTAAAGATATTATTTGTCTGATAAGGGAAGATACATAATAACATTCAAGTAAATCTAATTTACATCCATTATGGATGTATAGAACAACTATTCATATAGCCTTGACATCCAATGTCTCGCCATTGCCAACTCTAAGCTGGATCTCCCATTTATTCTGCTTTCTCTTAAGCCTCATGACCTACATGAAGTTGCAAATATGAGTAGGACTGTCGGTGTCCAACACACATCCACTATTTGCATCTAAGGCTAATGAGATGTCAATAATAGGAAAAATACAAAGCATACTTGAGGGTCGTACTTTTCTTTTCAGTTCTAGACCATCATTCTTCCAGTGTCCAGACTTCTTGTATTGTAGATATTGATCACGAGCTACATGCGATCTTGCAGCTTTGCGCTTCTTGGAGTTCTTCTTTGATATCTTCTTTTTCCCCATTTTGATTTTCTTTGACCTCCCAGAAGTCTTTGAAGAGCTAGCTCCACCGTGGAGGTACAAAACAAGTTTGCCTTTCTTCGAATCATGCTCCGCCGTATGTAACATATTACGAAGTTCTTCATTAATGGCTTGCATCGAATGCATGTGAAAGTTTAACACAAAGTCAGCATAAGTTCTAGGCAAAGAAGACATAATCAAATTACGGCCTAGCCGTTCATCAATCACAATACCATGTCGTTCCAAATATCGGATATGGTCGATCATGTTCAAAATATGAATGCTAGCAACTTAAAAATTCCTTAGACCTCCGATATATTTCGATTTCTTGATTTGTCTCGAAGAACTCCTTAGTGTTCGCATCATACACCAAGCATTCGGTACTTCTATGTACTGTCTGAGCAAATCTGGAACCATCGATCCTAAAATTTAGGATTTCACCTTCAGGTTATCATCCTTCCATTTTGTAAAAGTTTCTCGCTCCTCAAAAGTAGATCCAGGATCGATTTCAACATGCAATGGATTAATAGTTACATCAGTCAACTTTTCAAACTCCAAGACAAGACGAATATTCATTTCCCATTCGAAATAATTTTTGTCTCCTTTCAGTTTATTGGAATCCAAGATTCACATCAATGGATTTGTGGCAGCCATCTACAAGATAATATTTTAAAAAGTAGCAAAATATTTTTCATTTCAAAATAATAACACTAATTGAATATGAAATTTAAATCTATTAGTGCCATCCCACTACCTTCCGTAATTCCGTGATATCCCTTAACAGAAAAATAGAAATTTGACTATCAAAATTTCATAGCGGGAAGTGCATCCCATGAAATTTATTCCAGCCTCACAATATTGACGGTCTTGGCCTTTATAAATTCATTAGGTAAACCTCAAAGGTCAATCACATTCATGTGACTCTTAGTTTGGTCCTGAACAGTTTCTTATCCTCACAATAATGACGATATTGGATTAAGACGTAATATAGGTGTATATTTATCAATGTGCACTAATGAGCTTCGTATGTACACCCTCACAATAATGACAGTATTGGGTGACTACGTTAACACATCACGCTACATCTAATGTTTTACCGAAGCGACCTAAGTTCCAAGCACTTATACCCTCACAATAATGACAATATTAGACAAAAATAGTGAGAACTCATTCATCTCCGTATTGACTAGACGGATCTTCCAATAATGCTCCAACATTATTAATACTATTACTTAAAATAAAGTAACCACATAATCATGAGAGATTTATGACAATCAAGTCATTAACATAATTAGGTCAAAATTTTAATTTAAAACATGCAATACATATCCAATATGACTTATGCATAATTAAATTAAAATACAGAGGTATAGATTCAATTACATATCAAACATGCAACATATACTGTGTGGTGTAAGCCTTGATATTAATACCATTCTGTTGGGGCAGTTGTGGAACCCCTAGGGTCGGATCAGTGCCCCGGCCAACGGAAATGGGTCTAACCCATGAATATCAAAGATAGGTGTAATTTTAAATCATTTAATGAAATACTATATTCCATTACGAGTGTATAGGAAAAAATCGGGGCTGAATCGGAGTCAGGAAACTCAAAAAACAAAGCAAAACAAAATTCCCGCGGGATTGTAGCGCGCACTGCGCTGAACATTTTTTTTTTGTTTTCTTTTTCAAATGCTTCAGCGTACTTTCCAGTGAGCTGAAGCAATTAGGGTATTTTACGCTAATTGTTTCCGGTCTTCCCTAAACACTTCAAAAACAACCAAAATTAATTTTTTATTTCAAAAACAACATCAACACATGTTATAGAATAAAAATCAAGTTTTTCAAAATATCAAATATTTTTACAAAAACATAAATTTATTCTAAATACGCATTTGCGTAAATTTTAAATCCAATACACAAACCATTTTAGAATCCCAATTAGAAATGTCTCATGAACAATTCTAGTTCACCTAAAGGTGGTTAAGTGAATCTAGAATGATAGCCATAACTCTAAGCTAAAATCTAGAGTTCCAAACTCTTATTAATTATTCTATGTCCAACATGAACATCTTTGACCTAAATTATAAGCATGTTGTGTTTATACTTCTAGAGTATCTGATTAGTGGTAAATGTATCACTATTTCCCACTCATTTAACCTAATATTTTGTATAGTTTCTTGAGTTTTGTGTTATTTTGTAGATAAATAAAGTTTTAGGACTCTCTGGAGGTGATTCGGGGCCAAGACAGTGAAAAAGGACAAAAGGGTAAAATGGTAATTTGGTGCGTCGCGACGCGCAGTCAGCGTCGCGACTGCTAACATGCACCGGAAGCTTGCTAATATGCGTCGGGGACACGTGTCAGAATCTGAGAAGTTTGATCTTGCTAATGTGCGCCGCATCTTGCTAACGTATGCCAGATTCTGCTAACGTGCGCCGTGCCACGTGTCAATATTACAGCCAATCTTCGTGTGACACGTGGCGCATCGCGACGCGCAACGGCCACGCGTCGCGACGCGCTAAGCCAATTTTTCCCTATAAATTCAGGACGATTTCATTTCATTTGGTGTGCTTTCCTTTGGGTATTTATATGCTTTAACAGGATTGCATCTATTTTGTAAATATTTTTATTATTTAAATTTTGTATTTTTATTTTTAATTTCAATATTTTTACTTTCAGTATTTTTACTTTCAATATTTTACTTTTCAGTATTTTTACTTTCAGTACTTTACTTTCAGTACTTTTACTTTTCAGCACTTTACTTTCAGTAATTTTAATTATGCACTTTTACTTTCAGTAATTATTTTTATTTATTTTCTTTTTATTTCCTTTATGTTCAGTAGTTAATTTACTGCTGGGGAAGGGTGAAGCTTTTTTACTTTTATAATTTAGATTAATCTCCCTTAATTATAATATATAAACTAGTTAAAACCTGACTTAATGAGGATACCGCTATATTGGCCGGTTGGTAATTATTTATAAATTGGTTTTAACCTGACCAAATTGGATACCGCCATATTGGTTAGTTGGTAATTAATTATAAATTTTACTTAATCAGGATACCGCCATATTGTTCGGTTGGTAATTATCACGCAAATTTTATATATTATAATAAGGGAGATTTCTAAATTAGAAATAGTAAAGGTAGATCATCTCACTTTAATTATAATATGGAAATTGTAATTTAATAATATGGATTAAAAGTTGATACCACCTTAATGGCTGATTTTAATTATGTAAGATAATGTGACACCGCTTATAGGACGGTCTTTAGGTGACAGATGATTACCGTCTATATGGCTGGTTTATGGATAAATAATAACACCGCCTTTATGGTTGGTTCAACTTAATTGGGTAATACAGGCAATTTCCATATTATAATAATTTGAGATTTCTAAAAGTGGATCCCCTAATCCCCATCATTTTATTTTTATTCTAGGGAAGTGATGAAACACAATATTAACATGCTTAATAATTGATTTAATTTTATTATGGGTAATTCTTTAGTTTGTTTATTGAGTCTTAAGCTTAATGCTTCTTGTTGCCTGATCACCAATAAGATTGATGTGATAAACTTAAAATGAACTTGGAAAAGGGATTTTAAGTTTCAGCCTTAGATTCAATAGCTCACGATCTTCCTTGATTATATATAACCCTTTAATAGATTTCCTTATAGGATATGAATATATCTGTCGGGCATGGGTAGCCATAATTGGAACTTGAACTTAATGAATTCAGATAATTCGGTAAACATTGACATATGATTAATTGAGTTACACTGGGTATTTGCGTCTGACCATCGACAAAGGCTTTTGCATAACTTCGTGTTCCAGATTAGTAAATTAATTTATTACATATATATAAGAGAATCAATTCATCTTTAGAATAATATAGTGTGGAGTCACGACCTTAGGTATTTTCTGTCTTTTGTTATTTTCCATAGTATTTTCTTTTATATTTTTGTTTATTTATTTATTTAGCAAATCCACATTCAACCAACCAATCAAGTAATCATTCTCTTCTCCCTCTAATTAGATACCTGTAAATAAATAGAATCGACAATTAATAACAATAGTAGGAATTAAGTCCTCGTGGGATCGATATTTTTATATTACTTGAATGATATGTGCGCTTGCGTTATACACGTGTGATTGCACCGGTCAGTATCCTAACACAATTGATTAGCCTTATTCAGCATTAAGCTATGTGATCATGCATCTAATACACAAATAAACATAGCTTAGGAGAAGATCAAACTTTACGTATTAAGCTTGATGTAAGATCCAATCTACCTCTCATTTGTTGAAATTGTTGGAGAACCTCCAAGGTGTGCAAGCTTGGCTTCAAGATCCAATCTTGTTTCCAATGCTTCCAAGCTTCACTTCAAGATCCAATCTTGATTTCTTCTAGATGAAATGTTGTAGAGACCTCACAAGCTTCTCTAAAAACTTCTCTAACTTTGGCTAATCTCTCTAAGAATTTGCTTATGCTTATTAATTTTCTTGTAATTAAAACCTTCCTAAACCTTGCTATTTATTGCAAAACTTAGGCAAATTTTAATTAATAATAGTTGTAATCAACTTTTAAGTGGACTTAATCTAATTTGTCCAAATATGTATAATTAGGTGGGACTAATCTCCATTGTCTCCCACTTTAATTTAATCTAATTAATCAAGCCAAGGATTAGGAAATGGATTAGTTAAATATTTGCCACCTTGATTTATTCCAATTAAATCAAACAAAAACCACCCATTATTACATACTTACAATTACCATAATATCCTCAAATGGTAGAGATAATTAAGATTTTATAATTAAGCCCTTGTGTAATTATTGAATTAATCCAATTAATTCAATTAGGTCAAAGTAAATAATCAATGTTATCCAATAACACTTGATTATCTTAGTTGATAATTATAATATCGAATATTATCTTTTATAAAAAATAATCGACTACCCAAGTGCTCAACGAGTACACTTCATATTGGGACTCTCTAAGTTCAGACACGTTCGTCATATAGGCCTAGCTAATATGTACGCAATTCGGCCACCTTCGAATTCGCGAAGAACACGAATGACCTTTCTGAACTATACAAGTCGAGGTCATCACATATGTTTAACAATCCCTCCGTTGTAGGCTATCCGAGTTATGCTTAGGAAACATGGAATATACCGTCAAGTTTCTGAGGTGCACATCTCATGTCGACATGTGTAGGAGCGAAGCGGGGTTTACCGCTATGCTAATGATGTTCGGCGACCATGACACTGTTGGGCTCGTAGCCTATAGAGAGTACGGATTAGCTCGCGATGGACTAAACTCGAGAATAAAGGAGTCACCACCCAGTGTGAACTGGGAAAGATTTAAGGCCGCACTCACCCCTCGCAAGGGAAGACCTCAAACCGTTGGGTTCAGAATGGTCACTTACTTAAGCCAGTATAATGGACGGGTTCACACAATGGTATAGCCAAGTATTAATGCAATTCATACATAAAAGCGAATAAAAATGTAATAACATACCCATCCAAAATAATAATCACAATAACGTAGTTCCAAAAGCACATTAAATTAAGAAATACGAGATGCGATAACGAAAATTATAATAAATAATCAAAAGTCGGAAAAACATCAATAAATAAATAGCAAACAAACAAAGGGGGGTTAATCACGCATATATGAGTATTTCCCGAGTGGCACGTGGAGTTGTATCCCAAGTACAGACCGCACTACCGTCCATTCAGATTCGGCTACGAAATTTACGTCTGGGTTTCCATCCGATATACCGTAAGGGATAATAACATACATAATCATCAATGTAATGTAAACGGACATAAAAAATAGCCATGAAAATATATAACAATGCATTTGCATATAATCATCAACATGAACAAAAAAAATAAACAAAATAAAGGCGAAATAAAAAAACAACAATAAAAGTGAATAAATAGATAAAAAAAATGATAAATAACGAAATTCCAAAGAAAGAAAAAATATGAACAGAAATTTGCCCATCTTTGATGTAGGACTTCGCATACCCGGCTGGATGTATTTCATGTCCAGCAAGGCATACAATGTCCGGAACTATAAAAATAAAAATGGTAAGGGTGCCCTCGGGTCTTACCTTTTAAGTTGCTTTCTCGGAAGTGAGTTAGGCCATCGCCGAAAGGATTGAAGCTTGGTTTCAAGGTTGGTTCGATATTTCTTGTTTCTGGTTCGCTGTTTCTATTTTTGGTTTGCTCTTTGCTGTTTCTGGTTCGATGCTTGCTGTTTCTGGTTCGCTGTTTGCTGTTTTTGGTCAGTGGTTGGTTGTTTTTTGGGTCGCTGGTTGGTTGTTTTGGTTGCTGGTTGTTTTTATCGCTAGTTGTTTTTTGGTCGTTAGTTGGTTGTTTTTTGGGTCGCTGGTTGGTTGTTTTTTGGGTCGCTACTTGCTGTTTTCTCATTTTATGCTCACTGTTTTCTCGATTTTTACTCACTATTTTCTTTTCGATTTTGCTAGGGTTTTTTTTCTTTTTTTCTTCAAATTGCCGTTCACCATTTTTTTTCTGTTTTTCGGTGATTCCTCATTTTTATAATGTTTTGAATGGATCTCTAAATAGGGAAACAAATCATGTTTATTTGGGGAATATATTCTCAAATAATTTTAGGAAGAAAATTTTATAAATTTGGTGATGAGGAGATCTCAAATCTTGTTAAATTGGTAAGGATGGGATCCCAAAATCTAATTAAATTGGAAAGTGATTTGATGAGGGGATTTGGGCATGCATGGGCCGATTGCATGGGGTTTTGGTCCACGTGGATTGCATGGGCTAAGGCTATGGTATGAAACAGAGGCTTGACTGAGTGAATCTGATGCTGGCCAATGAGTCTGAATCCAATAAGGTGCTAATTTTGGAGGTTTTCCTTCCTTCCGGCATTCATTTTTCGCAACTTCCGTAACTTTTAAGGTAGTGCCTCCATACAAGGCTCATCATCGGGCTCATGGAAAAATGCAATGTCTACAGTCGCCCCCATTTTAATGGGCTTATGTAGTGTGTGACAGTGACAACCCTATCAAAGTCATGCATGCATTTTTACTTACCTGATTCGTCCTCATTCTCTAGGCTCTTTGCTCGTCCTTATTCCCGAGGTTCCTCTCCATTATTGGAGTTGCTCATCCTCATTCCCGAGGTTCTTCTTCATTCTTGGAGTTGCTCGTCCTTATTCCCGAGGTTTTTCTCCAATCTTGGAGTTTCTCATCCTTGCCGCTATTTCTTTTTCTTTAAAGCATGCGAACATAAAACAAAAATTGTGTGTATGCGATATGTATGCATGGATGCATTCCCTAATCTGATGGGGTTTCTTTGTCCTATTGGCTTGATGTCATCTTTGGTTAGACATTCCTTGCGCTAGAGGGTTTTCTTCACCATTTTAGGAATCCTTTTGGCCTTTGGTGCCATTTACCTATAAAAAGTTTTGGTCACCCTATTAGTCTGATTACAGTTTCCTTCTACCAATTCTCCCTCGGTGATTACTTAGTTCTATTTAGTCCCATGGCTAAAGATACCATTGTGTCCCTTATTCGCGGGGTGGTTGACTGGTCATCCCCTGACCTGGCTCATCTTTCTGCTCTCCGTTACCTGCACCGGGTCAAGATGGATTACACCTTTTTGAAAGCGGCCTGATCCTTTTGGGATACTGAAAATCATGTCTTCCGATTCCCAAATTTTGAAATATGCCCTCTCCTTGAGGAGTTTACTGCCATTCTCGGCTTGCATTTGTCTCTTACTACCATTCTCGGATATTGAAAATCATGTCTTCCGATTCCTGAAGCTTTCCTTTGCTGTCCTGAGGATGTGGGAAAGGTACTACCTTGTGCTTCGTCCATTGAGTTACAAGACATTTTACGTGTATCTTCCAGGATTGAGGTAGGGTCCCGTCCCTGGAGGAGTGTAGTCTTATTCTGTATCTTGGCTCAATACCTCTTAGTGGGTTGTGATAGTACGAGAGGGAACTATCTTTTATTGCACATCATCAAGGGAATCCGATGTGGTCATGATCCCTCCCCCGTTATCTTGGCCGAAACGCTTCATAGTTTAGACAGGATAAAGCACCATCTTGCAAGCCGGTTTCTTGGGAGTCTCTTTGTCTCGCAGGTTCGTCCTATCTTTTGCCTAAGCTGTCCTTTTGGATTTTCAACTTAGCGGATTGCTCTATATCTTGCCTGAGTCACCTTTTCAGGTTTTCAACTCAGCGAGCTAATTTTTTTCTCTCTCTCTTTTTTTCTTTTTTTTATTTTCTCTTTTTTTTTCCAGATCTGTCCTCATTCTCGAGGCTTTTTGCTCGTCCTCATTTCCGATGTTGTTCTCCATTCTTGGAGTTGCTCGTCCTCATTCCCGAGGTTCCTCTCCATTCTTGGAGTTCTTCTCCTAGATCTCCTGACCTTGGTCTAGCATCTAAGAAATTAAAGACGTGATTTGTAATTACTTGACTCTAATCTTTCCCGGTTAGCTGAGATTTATGCAATCTATAAACATCTTGAACATTTATTTCAATAAAGTTGTTTGCATTACTTCTTAGTACATATGTACGAAATAATGAACTGTATTGCGAGGATTCCTCTGTCGATAACTGTTCCTCACAGATTTTACAATTAACCATTTTTCTTGCTCACTCATGCTCTATATTTTGCTTGGGCTGTCCTTTGAGGATTTTCAACCCAACGAGCCTTTTTTTTTATGCAAAGTATTGTTTCAGCCTGTCCACGTTGATTGGCTCAGTGAACTCGTTCCCTTCCAAATCTGACAGTCTCACTGCCTCATTCCTCATCACCTTCTTGACTAGGTAGGGCCCTTCTTAATTGGGCCTGAACATTCCCATTAGGTCCATTATCAGTGGCTTCGACTGCTTAAGCACTAAATCACCTTCTCTGACCTTGGTAGGACGCACCTTCTTGTTGAATGCCCTGGCCAACCTTTTATGGATTAGCTACTTGTGGTGCAAGGCCTTTATCCATTTCTCATCCATTAATGTTAGCCGTTCGAACCTCTGCGAGGCCCATTCCTGCTCAGGCAATCCTGCCTCTGCTAGTACCCGCATTGACTGTATCTCTATTTCCACTGGTAACACAGCCTCCATCCCATAAACCAAAGCATGAGGTGTGGCTCCCGTTGCCGTTCTCACCGAAGTTCTATACCCCCACAGGGCATATGGCAGTTTGCCAGCCCAATCTTTATAACTTTATGTCATCTTAGCTAGTATTTTCTTTATGGTCTTGTTGGCCGCCTCCACCGCCCCATTAGCTTGTGGCTTGTAAGATGATGATTTGTGATGCCATATCCCGTACTTCTGCAACATCGCCTTTGTTTCTCCCTGAAATTGGACTCCATTATCAGTCACTATGTGATGTGGCATTCCATATCGACATACTATGTTACGGGCTATGAACTTGGCCATCTGCTTTGCCGTAATATTACGAAATGACTCGACTTCTACCCATTTCAAAAAATAGTCTACCGCCACTACTATGAAGTAGTGACTATTTGATGCATGTGGCCTGATTTCTCCAATCATGTCAATACCCCAAGCTGAGAAAGGCCATGGTTCTGACAGTTCGTGCAATTTCGTAGGCGGTAGATGGTTCAAATTACCGTGTGTCTGGCAATCATGACAGTGCTTCACCAGTTTTGCACAGTCAGCTTCCATGGTCAACCAATAAAATCCATGTCTCACTATCTTACGAGACAAATTCAATCCATTCATGTGCGGTCCACATACTCCAGCATGCACCTCTTCCATCACCTTCTGAGCCTATTCTTTTCTTAAACACTTCAGCTGGATGCCATTGGCTTGTCTCTTGTACAGCTCTCCCCATAAACTCACATATTGGGAAGCCAATTTCTGAATGGCTATTCTGTCTTTCTTGCTGGCTCCTTCTGGGAATTTTCCACGTTCTAGATACTACAGAATGTCGTAGTACCAAGGTTTTCCATCATCGATTTCTACTTCCAAGATTCTCTCTATCTCATAATTTGGTCTTCTAGCTATTTTCAGCACAAGGGGTCTCATTACCAGTTTTTCCAGGTTTTCCCAAGTTGGAGCTAGGGTGGCTAGTACGTCCGCCATTTAGTTCTTTTCTCATGGCAAGTGCTGGAATTTACAGTCGGGGATCGCTTGTGCAAACTTCCTGAGATGGAGTAGGTATGGTCTCAACCGGTCTTCCTTCAATTCCCATTCCACTCGCATCTGTCGAACTGCCTACATCGAGTCTCTATAAAATTCTACGTCCATAGATCCTAGGGTTATTAGTGCTTTCAGTCCAAAGACACATCCGCGAATGAGTACATAGCAGATAGAGCTGCAATATCAACCAACACGTCTATATGGGGTAGGGTAAAATCATCTTTTGGGCAAGCTTTGTTGAGGTCCCTATAATCCACATACATTCTGACCTTTCCATCATTCTTCGGTACCGGCACAATGTTGGCTAACCACTCGGGGTACTTCATCATCTCTAAGAACCCCACATCTATCTGCTTCTTGACCTCTTCCCTAACCTTTTCGGCCCATTCTGGCCTCATTCTTCGGAGCTTCTATTTTAATGGTCTCATGTTCGGATAAGTTGGTATCATATGCTGGGCAATACCCATGTCCACCCCTGGCATGTCTTCATAGGACCGGGGGAATACCTTTGCATATTTTATTAATATTCTCTCTAATGCATTTGTGTTTGTTGATTTAATATCAAATATGCTCATGTTATGCATGTTATGATGTAGACTAACAGGAAAATACTCGAACAAGTAAGCAAAATCAATGTCTTTATGATTAATAAATGCATGATTACAATCAAATAAGTCAGGAAAATAAACATCTTCATAATTTGCAGTCTTGTCTTCTTCCATCTTCTTGCTTTCTTCGAGCGTCAGATTCTCCAACTGCAGTAGTTCTTATTCCCATTTATCTTCCTCTTTTGCAACTTCCCCTGCCTGTGGTTCTTTGCCCATCACATCCTTGAAGATCTCGAATCCCGGTACTATGATCCCATTGACTTCTACGGGTTCAGGCTCTCATTGATATCTTGTGGCTTTCATAAAGTATTCCATCAGCTTCATCCATTTTTTCTTGGTCTTCCGCTCATTCCCATCGGATTCATACCTCAATCTCCTATTAATGCTCTATCCCTTGAAATCTGGCAGTGCTCTTATTCCCTGGCCTCTAGCACTCAAACTTGTGCTCGGCTCATATTTCATTTTTTTCATGATTCTATCCACTTTAGTGTCCACCCATTCTTCGAAGTTTGCGGCCACTTGGAACCTTGTGAAATGCTGAATGTCTAAAGCAACCACAACATTATCTACTTCAGCCCTGATGGTGACGACTTCCTCTCCATGCGGGAACTTAATAACCTGGTGCAAAGTGGATGACACGCCCCCAAGTCTATGAAACCATGGCCTCCCCAATAACAGAGAAAATATAGCTGGGATATCAAGCACTGTGAACTCCACTTCGTCTTGTATCGGGCTCACTTTGACTATTGTGACGAAAGTACCTTCGACTCCCCATTTGCTATCGTCATATGCTTTGATAATCATGCTGGAGGGGCTTAAATATGTTGTCTGCATACCCAACCTTGAAAAAATCTTCAAATGGCACACATTGATAGACGAGCCATCATCCACCATCACACAAGATGTCTTCTTGCCTCTTACTTTTGATTTTATGAATAGCGGCTTGTTGTGATTCCTCCCCTCCATCGGGAGCTATTCTTCAGAGAATGTTATCATCTACCTACCCTCTTTCTGTACTGACCCTACGAACATTGTCGGCTTTGCATCTTCAGGTACCATTATCTTACTTAGAGCTTATACCATGGCACGTCTGTACTTTTAAGAGGCGCATAATGACTCCCATATGCTCACTTGTGCCTGTGTCTTCTTCAATTGACGTAACACAATATCCCCCTTAGTGTTATCCGTATTCTCCATCACCTTTTGGCCTTCTTTTAACACTTCTTTGCCTTTCTCAGTTACATCACTGTAAAAACTTCCACTACGAGTCATCCCCTTTACCTCATCTTCGTCACTGCTCGAGAAGTTTTCCCAGAAATCTATCCTCTGCTCTGTTTCATCTTCACTACTGCTGTCTCATATCCCCATGCAAGAAGCTTGGTGGTTGAGAGTTTGGAGGATAAAGCCTTCGGGCAAGCCAGAGTTGATCATGTAGGTGGGTGGTGGAATGAAGTGATAGTTGGGTATAGGGTTTCCGTGTGTGTTGGGTTGTTCTTTTTCTGGGTCGGATATCTTATGGGTGTCAATGAGGTTTTGGATCTCATGCCTATGGCAGGTGCAGTTGTCAGTTTTGTGGTCTTTTTTTCCGGTGGTAGTGACAATATAGGTTTAGGTCGAGGTGGCGTGGCACAGGGTTTGGAAGTGGTCTGGGTTCTAAGGGTTTTAGGAGTCCTTGCCTCTTCAGCTTTTCAAATACCTTTGACAAAGGTCTACCAAAATTGGAGAATCGCCTATTTCTGATGACGGCGACCTCAGCAGAAGCAAACTTGGTCCCTGAAGGCCCCCCAATGGTCTTTCTATTCTGGCCGTAAAACTTTATGTTCTCAGCTTCCCCTTCCTCGATATCCATAACAATTTCTCTTAACTGTCGAAAGTCGCTAATCATGGCGGTCATCCTCCTCAGCTTGTTATAAATTGAGGAATTAGTGCCCTTAATGATCATCTTAATCTGGTCCTTCTCCGAGGGACGTGTATGCATCTTCAAGAGCTGGCTTCTCCAGCGATTCACATAATCTTTGAAGGTCTCTTCTAGCTTGTTTTTGGTGTTTTCTAGGTCACGGAGTGACAAGTCTATCTCCATATCCGTGACATATTGGTTCAGAAAGGCCTCCGCTAATGCCCTCCAGTCGTCCTTGACCTTTCTCTTCAGGCTATGATACCATACTACGGGCACCCCTTCCAGTGACATCCCAAACATCTTCTGCATCTGGCGCTTCGACAAACCCACTAAACTCATCACTGAAATATATTGTCGGAGATGGACCCTAGGATCTCCGTTTCCATTGAACTTGGCCATGTCAGATATCTTAAACTGGGGAGGCAGTTGTTCTTCGAAAGTCATCGCATCATAGTCTAATAGAACTTCATGTTTTCCCTTCATCTTGTGGGTAACTGACTCTACTTATTCTCTGAGTTTCTGTAACTCTACCTGAGGCCCGGCTATCCTTCCCGCGGCATATTCAGCCATGTCATCATCAAAAATAGAGATTTCTTCGCTCACCCTATTCGGGGGCTCCTCACGCCTTCCATCCTCGTTGTTTTATGTTCCAACTGTGCGGGGTCCAGTCAGATTGGCCACAGCGTTGGTCAAAGCTTGTAGTTGCTCGATAATTTTGGTGATGTTGGTCTCTAATTGATCCATGCGGGAACCTTCACTGTTGTAGGCATTGCATTTTTGCATGTTTGTCCATATGATGAGTCTCATTTGGAGGGACTACCTTTTTAGTCCATGAAGTTGCGGGAAACGGTCGTCGGAAGGGAATCGGTATTTCATTAAATTTTATCCGCTTGTTTAGCTCCAAGCTCACTCATTGGACCTCCGTTTTAAAGAACATTTGGCCTAAAAAACCCAGAACCATTTAACCTTGGCCCAAACCCACTCACCAAACCAACACAACACCTAGCCCAGAACACTTGGCCCACACGCCCAATGCCCTCAAAATACAACCCAATTAAATAAAATATTAATTAAATAACAACACAAATTAAATATATTGACTTCCTAAATTGAACTAATTTTGTCCCCCCTCAATCTTAGGATTTCCTTGTTTGACACTAAATCAATTCCCCCTTAAATGCCAAATCCATTTCCTTGTCAAGCAAAGAGTAGCCATACCCCCTTTGCCTATAAAAAACCAACCTCTCCCAACCCTTGTATTCTCTCACTAACACGCATACAACAAGAAAAAAAAAGCCTCTTGATTCACGCATACCGCAAGCAAATATTTCTCTTCTCCTCCTACACTCTTAGCCGAAAATCGCAGCCCCATAAACCCCTCAATTGCCGAAAACATTACAACCTGAAATACCACCGAAATAGCCCCCTATAGAGCAGCACACATCACCAAAAAATAGCCCATACACAGCAGCACACATCACCAAAAAATAGCCCATATACAGCAGCACACATCACTGAAAAACAGCCCTATACAACAGCCCCAAAACAGCCCCTAAATCACCTAAACCAGTGACTAAAAAAAAACTGCACTTTTAATCCCTAAAATAATAACTAAAAACTGCACTTAAAGCCTTTAAAAATACCCAAAACAGTAGCTTAAAACACCAAAAACAGTGACCAAAATACAGCAGCGAAACAGCAGTGAAACGGAGTCAAAATAGTAGCTTGAGTAGCGAAACAGCGAGGAAAAATGCAAACCAGTAATCCAGAAAATTTGCGGAGCTTTCACCTTTCCGATCACCGTGAAACGCGAGTCCGAGAGTCGACGAAAAAGGTTAGACCTGAGGGTATTCTTTCACATCCGTTTTTCAATTGTATTTTTATTATTTATTAAGTTTCGTTTGCATGATTATTGTGGAGTGAAGCATGTTGTGGCCCTTGAATAGATAGAAAATGCATGAATTGTAAAATGATGTATGTTGTGGCCCTTGAATAAAATGAAAAATGTGTCGCCTCTCGTGGTATATAGGATGGTAACCCCTACATATATTTCATAGCCGATTCTGAATGGATGGTAGTATGATCTGTACTCAGGATACAACTCAACGTACCACTTGAGTAAACGGCGCATATTTCGTTTTATGTTGTTTTGATTTGTCTATTGTTCGCTACTTGATTTTCGCATGTTATTTGTTTATGTAATGATGAGATAAAGCGCATGGGCTTAGTAAGTGCGATTAAAGGTCCTCTATTTTGAGAGGTTAAAATCCTTTACCACGATGCTTTGCCGCGCCGGATGATGTATATTCGGTTGAATGTGAGATATGTTCAATCGGGTATACGAAGTCCGATATTGTTGTCTTTTTTCTTATATGCATCGTGTTATTAGCGTATGGGCTTAGTAAGTGCGATTAAAGGTCCTTTATTTTGAGAGGTTAAAATCCCTTACCACGATCCTTTGCCGCGTCCGATTTTGTATATTCGATTGGATGCGAGATATTTTCAATCGGATACACGAAGTCCGATATCGTTGCCTTTACTTTTTATATATGTCTTGTGTTTTTCGCGCATGGGCTTAGTAAGTGCGATTAAAGGTCCTCTATTTTGAGAGGTTAAAATCCATTAACAAGATGCTTTGCCACGCCGGATGATGTATAGTCGGTTGAATGTGAGATATGTTCAATCGGGTATACGAAGTCCGATATTGTTGTCTTTATTTTTATATGCATTATGATGTGATGCGCATGGGCTTAGTAAGTTGGATTAAAGGTCCTCCATTTCGAGGGGTTAAAGAACCTTTACCACGATACTTCACCGTGCCTTTCATTTCGTTATTCGCTTTTCTTTGTATGTCATCTTCTTGCATAATCATGCATCATGTTGCATTGCGCATGGGCTTAGTAAGTCGGACTAAAGGTCCTCCATTCGGAGGGATAAAAAGCCTACGGTCTACCTTTACCACGATACTTTTCTGCGTCTTTTAGCCCGTTATTATTTATTTGGTGTCATCTATTCATCCGTTCACGTATGTGTCATGTTGTTTACTGTATTTCGGAGGTCGTTGCTGTAACCCTGTTCGAACGCGTTTCAGAATGCCACACGAACGCATGTTTTCTATCTCAGTTCGTTCGAATGCATTTACGAACGCTACTCGAATGCGAACCTTATATTTACCGTTTGAATACGGATACGAACGCCGCACGAACGTCCACGGTAAACTGGCCCTCTTTCATCACATCTGATGCATGGTTACTCATTTTTTCATTTGCCTTTTTGATTGTTCATGTTCTCGTTTAGACATTTATTGTGTGCACAAGATTACATGTTCGTTCCCATGATGTATGTTTACACGGTAGTCATCTACTTATGCTTCTGCATTCATCCATTCAACATGTTCATGAAGTTATATGCTCGCCGTTATTCCGATTTGCTTTCATGCGTGATTGTACAATTATTATCTACTGGCATGCCTATGATGGAATGTAATGTGCTTATAACATTGTATGCTAGCCATATTTATCTTTATGCATGCAAATTTGGACATAGATTATATGCAAATAGGTTGTATGTAAACTTAAAAATGTGTTACATGTGAACTTAGAAGAACCTTTGATTTATGCATGCGAACTTGGAAATAGATTATCCTTGGAAATATGTTGTTTAGGCTTGGTTAGATTATTGTACAAATCATTTTATTACAAGTGGCATAAGTAAGGGACCATTCCTAACCCAACGGTTTGAGGTCTTTCATTGCGAGGGGTGAGTGCGGCCTTAAATCTCATTTTCCCGGTTCACACCGGGTGGTGACTCCATTATTCTCCGGTTTAGTCCCCCGCGGGCTACTCCGTACTCCCAACTAGGCCGCGAGCCTAGAACAACATGCGTCGTCCAGTTTCTGTGTCCCACAGTCTGGCGACTCCACTAGGGATAGAGAATCGGCCCTGAAATAATGTCTTGTAATATTATGATTTGTGCTTTAATTAACCGTGTCTACTGTGGGTTAAAAGGGGTTTAATCAAAGGCACTTTTAGGGCTGGGTAATGGTTTGGTGTCTTCCTTCATTCACTACCTTTCTATAAGGAAAAGCTGTGAAGGCACCTAGATAATCATTTACTCGTAGCCTATTGTGATGGACTAATTTGGAGGACCCGTTGTTTATTCCTATCACCAAGCGATAAGAGCCTAAGAGGCTAGGGTACTTAAGAGAGCCTCGCTCCACCCTCCCTCTGGGGAATCTACAACGGGAAATCCATCTAACAGTTAATCACACACCACAACTCGTTGGCACGTACTCTAAGGTATAAAAAATGTGCGCTCACTTGGTCGCTCGAACCATTGAGTGAGGAGACCTAGTTGTGGGCAATCCTTCCCCAGCGAGAGTCTTTGTCTACACTCCCGCACACCCACACGTAGACCGGGGTTGTATGGCCTATAGCAACTATTTCCTTGTGCTTGTGGACCATCCTCATTTGGATGCAGTTGGACTTCTTGTCAGAAATGCGAACTTGTTAGGCCACTTAAACTGGGACGAGTTCGTATCCTATGACAATTGGGCCAAAAGCTTCTGAAATGTTGATAGGCCACTCTGTAGAAATTATTTCTGTATGCTTGTGTTTGGGAACATTGTCTTTTGGATCCATTCAGACCTTTTGTCATGAGGTATGGGCTTGTTGGGCCATTTAAACTAGGTCAGGAACATATCTTATGATGATTGGGCCAAAAGCTTCTAAAATGCCAATGGGCCATTATATGTTTGTGTTTAGGAACATTATCATTTGGATACGGTTGGACTTCTTGCCATGAGATGTGAACTTGTTGGGCCATTTAAACTGGGACGAGTTCACTCCTATGACAGTTAGCCCAAAAGCTTCTAAAATGTTGATGGGCCTGTTGAGTTTAAATCAAGTCCCAAGATCATAGATTAAGCATGAAACAAGTGTAAATACAAACATAGGAGGTGCGGAAAACTCACAATGAACGGATTTGATGCATGTGGTGATGAACCAAAAAACACACTGCATCATCTGTCAAGCTCGGCAGTGGGCTGAGCAGTGGGTGGACTGCACGGTGATGGCTTCTCTTCCGCCTCCAAGAATCGGCCATGGATGTCCTTTGAAGCTCCAAGTTTTTGTTGATTCCATGCTCATGAAAACACATCCCTATCACCTTGGTATATCTCCAATGGTGTGCTAGCACTTGTGATGTTCTTTGCCACAAAAAACATCACTCACCTTCTTGCCATTTTCGGTCAAAACCAGAAGGAAAAACAGAAGAAATGGCAGTGAAGCCGAGAGAGAAGGAAGAACGATTATTTTTTTTTTGGCTCCAAAAGCCTAATACCGTAAATGGAAGAGAGAGAATTGGAAATAAAAAATTGTAAAAGGGTTTTATATTTCCAAAATCATTAAATCATTTACCAATTTTAATTTCCAAAAAGGCAAACATTAAATGCTTGTCAATCACCTCAAATCAACTCACATCAATCACTCAAATGTCCCATCACTCAAAGTGACATGTGATTTGACGCTTGATGTGACTAATGATTTGACGCTTGATTTGACTTGTGTGCCGCACTCGAATTCGAAATACGAATGCGCTCGTAAATAATCTCGGGCTCGGGTTCGCTAATTCCAAATTAACGAATATTCCCTTGCGTCGTAATTAAACGATTACGCCTAGCGAAATCACTATTCACGTCGCTAACGAATTAATTCTAAATTAATTCGTTCGCCCGAATTAAAATCTAATTTCAATTCCGCATCGAAATCCAATTTCGTTAATATATCAAATATATTAATTTACCGATTAATTCCAAATTAATCGTTCTCTCTTCAAATAATATTTTATCCAAGATAAAATATCTCCGCAATTAATCCCAGATTAATTTTCTCTCTCATTAAATTAATCCCAGATTAATTAAAGTGCGAGTCATACGTCATCGGTGAATCTTCGGGGAGCGACCCATGAGATCTCCATATATGTTGGCAGTAAATCGGGTCGTCGGACTATCCGAACAAGTAAGTACCTCGTACTACGTTTACACCGATTCACAAGACAAGGTTGGCTTCTAGCAAAACGCCATGCCTACCCAATTCTCCAGAAACATGCTTACAGGAATAAACGATCTATATCAGGGGTAGTATACGTGGTATTGCGTATATCGATCCATTATAAGATGATCACGTGCAAGGCCTGGGGCTGGAATTGTGTCTACCCCGTACGAAGCACAAGTCAGATGTCTGGTAACTAGTCTCTATATCGGATAACTATGACCTAGTCATATTATCCCGATGACTGCAGTACTTAAGAGAACCAGTACCGTATCCTACGTGACCATCATCTCCATATGACTGGAGTGACACTTCCGTCTTGACATCACACCCAACACACTACGATTCTCAATATACCCAGTATTGGCGTACACAGAACCTGTTAAAGCCCTGGACGATCTCAACCAAAGTATATTGATTGTCGTAAATATTAGCGGTGCAAGTCAGGTTAAGACCAAATACACCTACCCTGATTTCGGACTTCCATAGACACATAGTCATACTACCAATGGAATTCTGAGGGGGTCTATCCAGAGTGAAGCTGTTTCTCGTACCATCGGTAAAACACAACCTTCTATGACACTTGCATGAGTATCCTATACCCAAATATATGAGAACTATGATGTTGTGCCCTCACAACGCGCACAAGTGTAATACTAGTCTTTTACGTATTTATCGATGTCGAATCTCGATAATACTCTGACTAGGGATATTTAATTATTTATCCTTCGTGGACTGATACTGTCTCATATCATTCTCAGTTCAGTAACAAATCATATGGACCTCTCATCATTTATACATCTAGGTGATCTAATCACAAATGATAAGAGTGCAATCTCTTTGTCACATGGTTAATTTGTACAACAACACAATGATCTATACAAATAGTGATGCTATGGGTCATAATTTTCCAATAATCTCCCACTTGGCCTATAGCCAGTCATTCGAGTGTGTACCACCCGAACTATGTATGGTTGGCTCAAATTGCTGAGAAAAGGTTTTCTTCAGCGGATTTACATGATTATCGTCTGATGCGATTTATTCGATCATCACATCCCCACGATGTATGATCTGAACGAATCAGATGAATATCGAAGTATTTATCTGGATCGTTGATGAGACCATTAATTCTTTAGCCTGTGCTGACGCCTAGCTCAGCTGCTAACAGAACTATATCTAATTTAATTAGATTGGTTTATTGACCCAGAAGGCTTCTATTGCCGCCTCAGCTGCAGTAATTTACCCACATTTGTTGTTTATTCGGTAACATTATCTTGCTTGGAATATTTCCAGCTCACTGTACCGTTATTATTCTGTATAGTACTGTTTGCGACTTTTAGTCATTTTATCGATTTAGGAAACTTGCTACAGTGATCCCAGTCAATTCAAGTTCTCTTTCGCCATAGTTTAAGACAACATCCTTAGATCTCTAAGATACTAACGGATGTTCTTAACATCAATCCGGTGACTATCACTTGGATTGGCCCGTTTGTGAATCATATGCTCAAAGCGTATGAGACACTAGGTCGCGTACATTTTACAATGTACGATTCCACGAAGAGTTTTTGAAAGCCAAGCTTTCGCCGGTTATTATGGGAATATCATTTCCAAGAAATGACACATTATCATTATTTATAGGACAGCCACTGTCAGTGCGCTCCCACTAACCCTCTTATATACACAAGAATCTTTTCGTTTTGAATCAAATCATATACTATTATGATTACATCAAAACGATAATTCCTAGAACCAATGTTTGCTTCAATCCAAACATGGATCGATTAACCTGCAAACCTTGTTTGCTAGTTTTTGTACGACAAAATCGTCAGGATGTTTTAAACATCCTCCAAAAGGTTTCCTTTTCAGGAAAGCAATTTTCCGTCCAGCTATCATATTTCATAAATGAAACATGCAGATTTAGCAAGAATTATCCAAATGGATTTACCATGGCAACAGGTAAAAGGTTGAATCGAAATCAACACAATGTTGATAACGATACCTTTTCGTTAAAAGCCTAGCTTTACACGTTGGTATGTTGCCATCCATGTATGTCTTCCTTGAAGACTTATAAAGTACCAGTAGGCAAAATGCCTTGCGGTACATCAACTAGTATCCAAACTTGTTGACATACATGGAATCCATTTCGGACTCATGACACTTTGTCATAATAGGGAGTCGATACCTTGTATCACTTCCTCATACGTAGTCAGTTGGTATTCCTCAATAAGATAAATATCTTTATGAGGTGAGATCAGAAACCCATACCCTAGGTTGTTTTCTGAATCTCTCCGACATACGCGGTTCTTGTGTATACGAAGATTATGGTAATAGTTACATCCTTGATGAACTATTTGTGTTCCATTAAGGATTCGATGCCTTGAATAGTATCACTCTGATTTTCATCGAGTTTTACTATCCTCCCACTTACCACTGCATATCGGTATTCCTCTCAGGAAAACCGCATGGTGAGTAACAATCCAATTGTTCTCAAGTGAGTTGTATAAGTACAATACTTTCGTATCCCTAGGATATCCTACAATTGGCACTTATCCAATTTGGGTTTTAGTTTGGTATCATCCAAACATATGCCTAGCATTCCCAAATTTAACAGGAATGTGAAACCCGGTTCCTTTCCCGTTCATATCTAATATATTATCTGTCAAACAGATTTTAATGGAACCTTATTCTAAATACGTTCTGCACTGTTTATGCAAATCCGTTGAAGGAAATGGTAGCTTAGAGCGACTCATGATTAACCTAATCATGTCTAATAAAATTCGGTTACTCGGTTCGGACACACCGTCAAATTGACGTGTTCGGGAGGAGTCCTCTTTTGAAAGAATACTTTACTCTTTCAAGTATTTTAGAAACTTATGCTTGAGTATTTTTCATTACGGTCTTACCGTGATGAATAATACTGTAGCCGATCTGTATGTCTATTTCGTGTCGAAACTGTAAAAGTTTCCGATTTGTGTTTTTCAAAAGAAACACATAACCATAACGCGATGCCACATCCGTATAGGTTACGAAATATTCATATCCACATCTAGCCTAGCTAGACATGGGCACACTTGCTTCACTATGAACTAGGGCTATCATATCGGTGGCATTTGCACTTTTACCAAGTAAATAGTGTATTAGACACTTTCCCCGATAAACTAGATTCATAGACTCTATTTGATTGGAATCAAATTAGTCCTGGTACCCGCTCTTCAAAAGTGCGGATATACGATTCTTGTTTAATATGTCCCAAACAACATTGCCACTATTAAGTTTCTCCTGATTAAATCAGTTTGAGCTATTTGTTTATCATTATATACATGTGAGATTTATTTATATTCTAAATATAAATTCTGTCGTTCACATCTAATGTGTTTATCTAGATATCATATTTATATAATAAAACACTTTATTGTTCTAAAATATAAAGGTCCAATCCGCAACGGATTAAACACTGATATAAAGATAATGTTTCTAGTCAAACTAGTTACATTATAACAGTTTCCTAATTTACGTACATACCCAAAGGGTAGTTCCTAAACTTAGGTATCTACGGTTAAAACAGCGACTTTCGTCCCGTTTTTCAATTCGCAGATTAATCTCTATTGAAGTCAGTATCCTGTTCAAAACAGATTCTTAACATCAATACATTTTTATATACCACACTAAGTATTTAAATCTAATTTTAATACTAGTAGTGAACATAATTATGACAAACATATTTGAAGTCAGAGCCTTGCTCGTCTTCAATTCCTTTTTGGGATATGTCCTCTTATATTCCTAGAAGACTATAATGATTTTGCCTTTGCCATTTTTCCACACTCCAGAAGCCTTTGGCCAAGCCTTGGCATTCTGGAATATCGAAGTAAGGTGCGTCTTGCGCTACTTGCCTAATTGCAAACTTTGACTTTATCTCCTTGAGAATAGTCATTAACTCTCCAAGAGTTTATTATTGCAATTTGTTTACTTCTAAAATCTAAGTATAGATTATGAAGATCCTTCAATTTCAATATCATACTTTAAGAATCTAATTCTTAGTTCTGATAAAGAAATTAAGGAGTCTATATGACAAGTAAAATGGATTAAGCACTAAAGTTATCATTACATGAATATTCCAAATATAATGTTCCACTTATTAGCTTAACTCCAGACTTAGGCCTAATTTGTTATTTTATCAAATAAACTAACTTATTATATTTCCAGGACCATCCTGAAATATTATTCCCAATTAGAAAAATTAAGTCATTTAAATACATTTTCCCTAGTATTATGTTTTAAATGCTAATCTTTCATTTTATCTTGATTCTAATAGTCCAACTATTTAATCAACGATTTGTGGTACTATGTATTATAATTATTATTATAGTCCAACTATACAATCAAATATAATTTAAATTAATTAACCTCAATTACATTGATTACTATAATCCAATATAAAATCAACTGTAAATCGAAATTAATTAATTCAAATATATTGATTACTATAATCCAATTATATAATCAATTATAATACAGTCCAACTTCTTATAAAAACAACAATTTAAATATTAGTCCAAACTCAACTATTTAATTGATATCGACGAAATATTTGAAATGAGCGCGTATGGCGAGAAATTGAACGAATATTGCAAATTCAATTCTTGCCTCCCACTATTTTTCAGTGAGCCTCTAACCCTCTGTCGAGTACTCAGGAAACCGTGTTTTCCGAGTGGGCTAGGATCCCGTTAAATATCACACAATCTTGACTTTTGCCAACAAATTGTATGATAATTAACTAGGTAGATCTCTAAGATCGATTGGATCCAATCCAATTCCTAGATCCGGTAGGGGGACATCCAAGTCCGAAACATATATCTTTTATATGGCAATACATCCAATGTATTACCTAACCTTTTTCCTCTGAATCAACTAAGCCTTGGCTTTGGCACAACAAACTTAGTGATCCCAGTCAAGCGCGACCCATTGACCATGGAAAGCTTCGTAATCAATGTCGATGGACAAGAAGTGGTCTTGACTGTGGCCAACAAACCACAACTTGGACAAGACACTGATATGGAACAAAGCCTTCGTGATTCAAACACATCTTCGACAGACAAAGGCCTTGACTTTGGCCAACAAACTAATGAAGTCTTAGATCTTGAGTAAGAATCACTCAATGGAAGGAAAACGCTTAATATTATTTGAGGGTTTTTCGCATGCAAATTGGCAACCAATTTATTATCTTTGTTAAGGTCTCATCATCATACACCCTTAAGCATGCATTCTAAACACATAATAAAGCGCGTATGTAAAAGTAATAATGATATGCGGATGGATACTTTACATTGATCCTAGATCAAATCTCTATCTTTCTCTCTCCAGCTAGCACATGTATTTACTTCTACCTGTTACACTACACTTCTAAAGAAACCTCATTTACATTGAGGGGAATAGGTGAGAAGAGAATACAAAGAAATAGGAGATAAGGCTAGACTCGCAGGTCCAATTTATAAATCAAATTTATTACAATTTCCAAAATTGCCCCACCCAACTAATATCCATCCCATATACATTATTCATGCATCACAACCATGTATTCACACAAGCATGTTATCAATCAATCTAATCAAATTAATTAATCTGATAATTAGTGATCATCCAATGTTCAAACAACGATTTGATTTTGTTCGAGTCAAACTCGTTTTACGAACAAGTACTCAAAGTATGATTTCTTCGAATTAAATTAAATTACATAATTTAATACACATTTAATTCTAATTCACTATTTAATTCCAAATTAAATATTACACTTTTTAAATAAACCTTTACGACTTAAATTCCAAATTTAATCGTTACGGGTCTCAAGGCCCAATTAATACCCAATATTAATTTAATTAAAGTCCAGTGGGCTTTTAATTAATTTCTTCAAGGCGTGGACTTTTGGTCAACTCGGGTCAAACCGAATAACCAAAATCCAATCCGAAAGTTACCCCATAAGCCCATAAATTAATTTAGGCCCATTAGGCCCAATTAAATTTTAAAGGTTCATTAGTCGCATTTGGGCCTTTTGGATGCGGTTTTGGGCCTAATTGGATCCAACCAATTTTGCCTAAACCCAACTTTGTTACAAAAAGCCCAACAAGCCCAATAACAATTTTAAAAGCCCAAATCCAATTTAAGGCCCAATTTAATTAAATTACAAAATCAAAATTTTCAATTCAATTAAATAAAGTGTATAGCATTATCAATTACCCAAATCAATATTTCCAAAACACCAAATTTGTCCAATTAATCATGTTTATCATCAAGGAATCATGTCCAACATAATTTGATCAAAATCAAACCCAATTAACACATGCTAAAGTCTCGGCCAAAGGGGAAAAAATATGCCCAAATAAAATTAAATCCAATTGAACCCAATCAAACATAAAATCAATATCCCCTAATGATTTCTAACACATCCAATGATCAAAAAAATCAAAATCCAAGAAAATTTTAGGGTTCTAATTTTCGGCCAACATAAGCCAAATTGGGAAATTTGTTCCAAACAAAATTTCTTCAAATTGATCTAATCAATCATCAATTAAACATCAATTAAGCATATTCATCAATCCAATTTCATCAAATAATGCCCAAATTCGTTTTGCCCAATTTTAGCCCTAAAATCAATTTCATGCAATCAATATCTCAAGATACCATTGTTGAGTTTAAATCAAGTCCCAAGATCATAGATTAAGCATGAAACAAGTGTAAATACAAACATAGGAGGTGCGGAAAACTCACAATGAACGGATTTGGTGCATGTGGTGATGAACCAAAAAACGCACTGCATCCTCTGGCAAGCTCGGCAGTGGGCTGAGCAGTGGGTGGACTGCACGGTGATGGCTTGTCTTCCTCCTCCAAGAATCGTCCATGGATGTCCTTTGAAGCTCCAAGTTTTTGTTGATTCCATGCTGATGAAAACACTTCCATATCACCTTGGTATATCTCCAATGATGTGCTAGCACTTGTGATGTTCTTTGCCACAAAAAACATCACTCACCTCTGCCATTTTCGGTCAAAACCAGAAGGAAAAACAGAAGAAATGGCAGTGAAGCCGAGAGAGAAGGAAGAAAGAATTTTGTTTTTTGGCTCCAAAAGCCTAATACCGTAAATGGAAGAGAGAGAGTTGGAAATAAAAAATTGTAAAAAGGTTTTATATTTCCAAAATCATTAAACCATTTACCACTTTTAATTTCCAAAAAGGCAAGCATTAAATGCTTGTCAATCACCTCAAATCAACTCACATCAATCACTCAAATGTCCCATCACTCAAAGTGACATGTGATTTGACGCTTGATGTGACTAATGATTTGACGCTTGATTTGACTTGCGTGCCGCACTCGAATTCGAAATGCGAATGCGCTCGCAAATAATCTCGGGCTCGGGTTCGCTAATTCCAAATTAACGAATATTCCGTTGCGTCGTAATTAAATGATTACGCATAGCGAAATCACTATTCACGTCGCTAACGAATTAATTCTAAATTAATTCGTTCGCCCGAATTAAAATCTAATTTTAATTCCGCGTCGAAATCCAATTTCGTTTAATATATCAAATATATTAATTTACCGATTAATTCCAAATTAATCGTTCTCTCTTCAAATAATATTTTATCCCAGATAAAATATCTCCGCAATTAATCCCAAATTAATTTTCTCTCTCATTAAATTAATCCCAGATTAATTAAAATGCGAGTCATACGTCATCGGTGAATCTTCGGGGAGCGACCCATGAGATCTCCGGATATGTTGGCAGTAAATCGGGTCGTCGGACTATCCGAACAAGTAAGTACCTCGTACTACGTTTACACCGATTCACAAGACAAGGTTGGCTTCTAGCAAAACGCCATGCCTACCCAATTCTCCAGAAACATGCTTACAGGAATAAACGATCTATATCAGGGGTAGTATACGTGGTATTGCGTATATCGATCCATTATAAGATGATCACGTGTTAGGCCTGGGGCTGGAATTGTTTCTGTGCCGTACGAAGCACATGTCGGATGTCTGGTAACTAGTCTCTATATCGGATAACTATGACCTAGTCATATTATCTCGATGACTGCAGTACTTAAGAGAACCAGTACCGTATCCTACGTGACCATCATCTCCATATGACTGAAGGGACACTTCCATCTTGACATCACACCCAACACACTACGATTCTCAATATACCCAGTATTGGTGTACACAGAACCTGTTAAAGCCCTGAACGACCTCAACCAAAGTATATTGATTGTCGCAAGTATTAGCGGTGCAAGTCTCAGGTTAAGACCAAATACACCTACCCTGATTTCGGACTTCCATAGACACATAGTCATACTACCAATGGAATTTCGAGGGGGTCTATCCAGAGCGAAGCTGTTTCCCGTACCATCGGTAAAACACAACCTTCTATTACACTTCCATGAGTATCCTATACCAAAATATATGAGAACTATGATGTTGTGCCCTCACAACGCGCACAAGTGTAATACTAGTCTTTTACGTATTTATCGATGTCCAATCTCGATAATACTCTGACTAGGGATATTTAATGATTTATCCTTCGTGGACTGATACTGTCTCATATCATTCTCAGTTCAGGAACAAATCATATGGACCTCTCATCATTTATACATCTAGGTGATCTAATCACAAATGATAAGAGTGCAATCTCTTTGTCACATAGTTAATTTGTACAACAACACAATGATATGTACAAATAGTGACGCTATGGGTCATAATTGTCAAACAGGGCCGATTTGTGTGAAAATTTTAATGAGTTGATATATTCCTTATATCGTACGCATTTCATGCACCTCATGCATACATGCATCATGCTAACCTTGTGTTATGAAAGTCATCATATATTCCCGTTGGGTTAGGGAAGATGGAAGACTCACCAAAAGACCGGTAACAGATATGAGTACATCCGATAACGAGGTATCCCAGATAGATCAGTTGGAAAATGGTTTTGCCAAGATTACCGAACATTTGCAAGCCTTGACTACTGCCATGGCAAATATGGTTGTGCCCCGTGCTGGGGGAAACTCTGAGAATGTAAGGCGTGTAGAGCCTCTGAACAGATTGAGTGAAGATATCCCTGTATTTTAGGATGATATAGCTGAATATGCCACGGGAAGAATAGCCGGGTCTTAGGCCGAGATACAGAAACTCCATGATCAGATGGAGTCAGTTACCAGTAAACTGAAGGGGAAACATGAGGACTTGTTGGATTATGAGGCTTTGACCTTCGAAGAACAGCTGCCAGTTCAGTTCAAGATGCCTAATGGCTAAGTTCAACGGGAATGGGGACTCGAGGGTCCATCTACGGCAATATGTCTCAATGATGAGTTCATTGGGCCTATCACAGCGCCAAGTCCAAAAGATGTTTGAGATGTCACTCGAGGGAGCACCTGTAGTATGGTATCACAGCCTTGAGAAAAAAGATTAAAGAAGATTGGGGGGAACTAGCTGATGCTTATCTGAAGCAGTATGTTACAAACTTAGAGATCGACTTGTCGCTCCGCGACTTGGAGAATACTAAGCAAAGGCCGGAGGAGAGCTTTAAAGAGTATGTGGACCGCTGGAGAAGCCAGCTGCTAAAGATGCAAACTAAGCTAAATCATGTTTCACTAACAAATAAATAACCTATGAACTATAACATGCTCAAACACAAGTTTGGATGAGACGAAATACGTGTCCCTTAAGGGGTACGTGGCGTTGTATCCCGAGTACAAACCGCACTACCGTCCATTCGGATTTGGCTACGGATTTTACGTCTGGGTTTCCACCCTATATACCACAAAAGGGAACACATATTCCGCTCATCCAACAATCACATCATGCCTCAAACGACTCTCATGCGATAATATTTTTAAAAAAAATAAAATAAACGAAAGATAATAAATAAAAAGGTGCCCTCAGGTCTAACCTCTTTTGTCGTCTCACGAAAGGGCGTTACAGGGCCGTTGGAAGAGTGGATGATCCGCAACTCTTCCTGTTCACTAACTCAACATCTTTCCTCGCTGTTTCACTGTTTGGACTGCTGTTTTCACTCCATTTCACTGTTGTTTTGCTGCTGTTTTTAGGCCACTATTTTTGGTGTATAAGGGACTGTTTTTGGGCATTTTTTTAGGGCGAGAGGTTGCTGTTTTTGGTGATTATTTAGGGGCTTTTTATGAAAATGTTTTAGTGAATTTTCAGGGTGTTTTTTGGGCTGTTTTAAGGGTCAGAGTTGCGGAAAAACTGGACAGAATAGAAGTGAAATTTATGGCAGTGAATAGGGTGTGTGCAGTGGGCTATTTGGGCGTACAGTGGAGGACGGTACAGTGGGGTTTTTGGCGTGAGTTTGAGGAGGATTTTGGGGCTGTTTGTGAGGTAGTGCAGAGTCTGTTTTGGCGTGAATTAGGGGCTGTGTGGAAGGCTAAGTGCGTGAGTTTGAGGGTGGTGAAGGAAGGTAGTGCATGAATTCGCTGAAGATGGTGAAAGAGAGGGTGTGTTGCCCACGACAATGGAGGTGGTTTGGGACTTGAATATACGGTAATGAGGAAGAATTTGAGAACTTCTTGGGCGTGAATCTCTTGTGCATGAGCTCTAGGGTTGAGAAGGGTGGTGAATGGTTCTTTTTATAGGCAACGGAGTGGTGACTTTCCTTATTTGAATAAGAAAGAATCTCCTAATGATGGTGACATCTTTTAATTGGTATCTCATAAGGAAAAGATCTCCCTAATTTAGGATAATGATTGGCTTTGGTTAGGAAATGGATCTATGAGATTTCTTTTAATTAGGAAGGGATTCGACTTGATTTAAACATCTGTTAAATATACATCTTCCTAATTAGGGGGTGATGGGCGTGAATATGGCTTCCTTGGGCGTGGGCTTTTGGTTCTTTCGGTAGGCTTGGGTGTTTAGGTTTGGTTTATGGTTTGGTAAGTGGTTTATGGGGTTTTGGGCCGAAGATAAGCTTTGAAACAGAGATCCAACGAGCGACCGAAGCCAAACAACCGAATTAAATCCAACAAATATATCAATTTCCAACTTTACCCTTCCAACGTCCGTTTCCCGCGGCTTTCACAACTAAAGAGGTAGTGTCTCCATACGAAACTCATCATCGGGACTTATATGCAAAAATACAGTGCCTACAGTCGCCCCCACTTTGATGGGACTTGTGCAGTGTGTGACAATGACAATCCTATCAAAGTACGTGCAATGCATTTTAACTTACCTGGCTTGCCAGCTGCCACCTGGTTTGCCTGTTACTCCGAACTGAATTTGATGATGTGTCATTCCTGGCGTGTTAAACCCCATACCTAGGGTGTTGCGGTAGTCCACAATAGTCCTCAATAGTCCACAATACTCCACGGTAGTCCACATAGTCCACGGTAATCCACATGATGTACCTGGCGTGCTAAACCCCTATACCTAGGGTGTCGCGGTTGCGTATCTATACTTAGAGTGCCACAGTTGTGTCTGAATGCCATACCTGGCATGCTAAACCCCATTTCCGAGGCGTTGCTGAAGTGATGATTGTCCATTTTCGAACTGTGCTCCATTTTTGGAGTGCCATTTTCGGCGAGCTAACCCCATTTTCGAAGTGTCCCTAATGTGATGATAGTCCATTTTCGAACCATGCTCCATTTTCGGAGTGCCATTTTCGACGAGGGGTAGTGTTTCATTTCTGAATCGTGCTCCATTTTTGGAGTGCCATTTTCGGCTTCTGATGCGATAATGGTCCATTTTCGAACCATGCTCCATTTTCGGAGTGCCATTTTCGGCGTCTGATGAGATAATGGTCCATTTCCGAACCGTGCTCCATTTTTTGGAGTGCCATTTTCGGCATCTGATGAGATACTGGTTCATTTCCGAACCGTGCTCCATTTTTGGAGTGCCATTTTCGGTGAGCTGATGTGATTGTGGTCCATTTCCGAACCATTACTGATGAGGGATAGTCCATTTTCGAACCATAACTGATATGAGAGTGGTCTATTTCCGAACCGTTACTGATATGAGAGTGGTCCATTTTCAAACCGTTGCTGATGAGAGATAGTCCATTTTCGAACCATTTCTGATGTGAGAGTGGCCCATTTCCAACCGTTACTGATATGAGAGTGGTCCATTTCCGAACCATTACTGATAATGATAGGGGCCTCGCCCCCAGAGTGCCATACCCGGCAAAGCTGATACTGATGTGTCTCCATACCCGAAGTGTCGTACCTGGCGTGTTAAACCCCGTACCTAGGGTGTCGCGGTAATCTACAATGTCGTACCTGGCATGCTAAACCTCATACCCAAGGTGTCGCTGAAATATCTCCATACCCGGAGTGTCGTACCTGGCAAAACTGATATGTGTCTCCATACCCAGAGTGCCATACCCGGCAAAACTGAAACTGATGTTTGATGTGGGCCTCGCCCCTAGAGTGCCATACCCGGCTAGACTGATACTGATAATGATGTGGGCCTCGCCCCCAGAGTGCCATACCCGGCAAGACTGCTAATGATAACGATGTGGGCCTCACCCCCAGAGTGCCATAACCGGCAAGACTAATACTGATGATGTGATGGTTCGTTCTTGAACCATGCTGTGAGGTGGTCTATTCCTGAACCATTACTGAGTTGAGATGAGGGTCTGTTGGACAATTATGACCCATAGTGTCACTATTTGTACAGATCACGGTGTTGTTGTACAAATTAACTATGTAATAAAGGAGATTGCACTCTTATCATTTGTGATTAGATCACCTAGATGTATAAATGATGAGAGGTCCCTATGATTTGTTCCTGGACCGAGAATGATATGAGACAGTATCAGTCCACGAAGGATAAATCATTAAATATCCCTAGTCAAAGTATTATCGAGATTGGACATCGATAAATACGTAAAAGACTAGTATTGCACTTGTGCGCGTTTGTGAGGACACAACGACATAGTTCTCATATATTTGGGTATAGGATACTCATGCAAGTGTAATAGGAGGTTGTGTTCACCGATGGTACGGGAAACAGCTTCGCTCTGGATAGACCCCCGCGGAATCACATTGGTAGTATGACTATGTGTCTATGGGAGTCTGCAATCAGGGTAGGTGTATTTGGTCTTAACCTGAGACTTGCACCGCTAATACTTACGACAATCGATATACTTTAGTTGAGGTCGTCCAGGGCTTTAACCGGTTCTGTGTACGCCAATTCTGGGTATATTGAGAATCGTAGTGTGTTGGGTGTGATGTCAAGACGGAAGTATCACTCCAGTCATAGTGGAGATGACGGTCACGTAGGATACGGAACTCGTTCTCTTAAATGCTCGAGCTATCGGGATATTATGACTGGGTCATGTTTATCCGATTATAGAGACTAGTTACCAGACATCCGATATGTGCTTCGTACGGGGCAGACACAATTCCAGCCCCAGGCCGAGCACGTGATCATCCGATACTGGACAGAAATACGCAATACTATGGTATACTACGCTTGATATAGATCATATATTCCTGTAAGGATATTTCCGGAGAATTGGGTAGGCATGGCGCTTTGCTAGAAGCCAACCTTGTCTTGTAAATCGGTATAAATGTAGTACGAGGTACTTACGTGTTCAGATAGTCCGACGACCGAATTTACTGCCAACATAACCGGAGATCTCATGGGTCGCTTCCCAAAGATTCACCGATAATGTATGACTCACACTATAATTAATCTGGGATTAATTCGAGAGAGAGAAAATTAATCTGGGATTAATTCGATGAGAGAGAAAATTAATCTAGGATTAATTACAGAGATATTTTATCTAGGATAAAATATTAATAAAAGAGAGAAAACGATTAATTTGGAATTAATCGATAAAATAATATATTCGATATATTATACGAAATTGGATTTCGACGCGGAATTAAAATTGGATTTTAATTCGGGCGAACGAATTAATTTAGAATTAATTCATTGGCGACGTGAATAGTGATTTCGCTAGGCGTAATCATTTAATTACGACGTGACGGAAAATTCGTTAATTTGGAATTAGCGAACCCGAGCCCGAGAGTGATTGCGAGCGCATTCGCATTTAGTATTTGAGCGCGGCACGCAAGTCACATCAAGTGTCAAATCGCTAGTCGCATCAATTGTCAAATCACTTGTCACTTTGAGTGATGTGATGTGACATGACATGTTGTCACTTTAATAAAGTGACTTGATGTGAATAGTAAAAAGTGATGGGAATAAAGTTGATATGACTTGTACCTTTTGCTTTTGTTTTTGCCTTTTGACTTTTACTTTTTTGAAAAAATAAAAGTGGTATATGTTTTATTTTATTTATTTACTTGGTAAATAATAATAATAAAATGATATACAAAAGGCATTATTCTCTCTCTCTCCTCCAATGTAATTCACGTTTTTGGTGAAACCTATTTTCCCTCTACTTTCTCTCTTCTCCCTCTCACGCTTGGAGCCGATTTCTTCTCAAAAATTTCTGGTTTGACCGAACTTGAAGAAGAAGGAGAAGTGCTAGCACACCTTGGGTTATATTATGGTGATAGGGAAACTAACACATGAGCTTGGATTTATTTTGGAGCTTCAATGGAGGTCTCTAATGGCCGAATTCTTGGAGGATCTTCACAGCCCAAACCGACCACTCTACTGCCTTGGAAGAGCCTTGGCCGAGCTTGAACAAAGAAGAAAAGGAAGATTTTCTTTGATGCATCCAAACCAATCATTGTGAGTATATGTTTCCGCCATTATTCCTTGATATATTCATGCGTTTTCTTGCTTGAATTTCATGATCTTGGGACCTATATTAGAAACCAACAATGGTATCAGAGCTTAGTTCAAGCATGAAAAAGTTAGGGTTAAAATTGAGTAAACTCAATTTGAGCATCAAATGGTTAAATTGTTTGATATAGTATGCTTGAATGAGGTTGAATTGATGTTGTGCATGATCAATTTCAAGAAATTTGGTTGGATCTATTTTTCCCCAAATTTGGGCATGACAAATTGGATAAAATCAATTGAAGCATGATTTTGTTGATTTGATTGATTAAGTATGCTTGTATGTTGATTAATTGAAGTTGTGAATGTTTAATTTCATGGAATTTGGTTGGATCCATTTTTCCCCAAATTGTGTGTTGGCCAAAATTGACAAATTTGGGTAAACTTGATTTTGAGCATGTTTGTTGAAATTGGATGATTTAGAATGCTTAAAGTATGTTTAATTGAAGATTGATTGGATCAATTTGATGAAAATTAGTTTGGAACAATTTTCCCCAAATTGCTTATGTTGGCTGAATACATATAACCCATATTGTCTTGGAATTTTTGATTTTTGAACATTGGATGTGTTGGAAATCATTCGGGAATATGATTTAATGTCGATTGTGAAATTAATTGGATTGAATTCGAATCGGACGTAAAATCCCCAAATTGACGAGAGACTTTAAAGCATGTAAAATGGGTTTGATTTTAATAAATTGTGTTGGACACTATTTGTTATTAAAGTGCATGATTAATTATGCTAATTGATGTTTTAGAAATGTTAATTGGGTGATTAATTGTGTATTACACTTAGATTAATTAATTATGGAATTTGGAATTTTATAAGTTATTAATTGGGCTTGTTTTTGGAAATTGGGCCTTATAAGTTGTAATTGGGCTTTTGGGCTTTGTTGTACAAAGTTGGGTTTAGGCAAAATTGGTTGGATCCAATTAGGCCCAAAACCGCATCCATAAAGTCCAATTATGACTTAATGGACCTTAATTATTTAATTGGGCCTAATGGGCCAAAATTAATTTAAAGGCTTATGGGGTAACTCCCGGATTGGATTTTGGTTATTTGGTTTGACCTGAGTTGACCAAAAGTCAACGCCTTAAGAAATTAATTAAAAGCCCATTGGACTTTAATTAAATAAACGTTAGACGTTAATTGGGCTTTGAGACCCATAACGATTGAATTTGGAAATTAAATCGTAGAAGGTTCGTTAATAAAAGTGTAATATTTAATTTGGAATTAAATAGTGAATTAGAATTAAATGCGTATTAAATTGGATTTAATTATGTAGTTTAATTTAATTCAAGAATTCGTACTTTGAGTACTTATTCGCAAAACGAGTTTGACTCGAGCAAAAATCAAATCGTTGTTTGAACATTGGATGATCACTAATTATCATATTAATTAATTGGATTAGATTGATTGATAACATGCTTGTATGAATACATGGTTGCGATGCATGAATAATGTATATCGGATGGATATTAGTCGGGTGGGACAATTTTGGAAATTGTAATAAATTTGATTTATTAATTGGACCTGCGTGTCCAGTCTTATCACCTCTATACTCTTTGTATTCTCTTTTCACCTATTCCCCTCAATGTAAATGAGGTTTCTGTTGGTAATTATCTAGGTCCCAAGATCATCAAACAAGCATGAAAAGTGTGAAATACCTATCAAAGGAGGTAGCGGAATACTCACATCGATCGGTTGTGCGATGAAACGACGAACAAAATTGATTTTTCCCTTGCAAAAAATGCAACTGCAGTGCAGTCAACTTCCTTGACAGTTTCAGTTTTGCTTCATCATTTCGAGCCTCGAACTTGCGTCAAACGATTCCCGGCTCGTAGGTGAGTGTCCCTAACACCTTCGTATGTCTCTCGGGAGTGCTAGCTCGCTTGGATTTTGCCACAAAACCCATGAATTTGCCTTGTAAAATTCGGCCAAAACAGAAGCTGTTTCACAGCCCATTGGGCGTGAATACCATGGAGAGAAAGAGAGAAAAATGAAGAAAGAAAGTGTTAGTTGGTTGGTAAAACAATTTCCAAAATTGTTTATATATTTCCAACAAAATATAAAAGATTTACCAAATAAATCATTTAAAAAATAAATGGTAAATGCTTTCCAACAACCATCACTATTCCACCAACTCATGTCACTCAAAGTGTCAAGTTGCTTTTCAATCAATCAATCACATCAATCAATCAAATGTCACATCACTCAAGTGACGTTTGATTTACGCTTGATGTGACGAATGATTTGACGCTTGATGTGACTTGCGTTGCCGCACTCGAATTCGAAATGCGAATGCGCTCGCAATCACTCTCGGGCTCGGGTTCTCTAATTCCCAATTAGCGATTTTCTGTTGCGTCGTAATTAAATGATTACGCCTAGCGAATTTGCTATTCACGTCGCTAATGAATTAATTCTAAATTAATTCGTTCGCCCGAATCAAAATCCCATTTCAATTCTGGCGAAATCCAATTTCATTTAATATATCAAAGATATTAATTTCACGATTAATTCCAAATTAATCGTTATCTCTCTTTAGACGATATTTTATCCTAGATAAAATATATCCGTAATTAATCCCAGATTAATTTTCTCTCTCATTGAATTAATCCCAGATTAATTAAAGTTCGAGTCATACTTCATCGGTGTATCATTGGGACGCGACCCAAGAGATCCCCGGATATGTTGGCAGTAAATCGGGTCGTCGGACTATCCGAACACGTACGTACCAAGTACTATGTTTTACTGATTTACAAGACAAGGTTAGCCTCTAGCAAAACGCCATGCCTACCCAATTCTCCAGAAATATTCTTACAGGAATAATAGATCTGTATCAGGCGTAGTATACAGTAGTATTGCGTATTTCGATCCAGTATCGGATAGTCACGTGCTAGGCCTGGGGCTGGAGTTGTGTCTGCCCCGTACAAAAGCACATGTCGGATGTCTGGTAACTAGTCTCTATATCGGATATAACATGACCTAGTCATAATACCCCGATGGCCGCGCAGCACTTAAGAGCACTAATACCGATCCTACCCTGACATCATCTCCACTATGACTGGAGTGATACTTCCGTCTTGACATCACACAACCCAATACTCTACGATTCTCAATATACTCAGTATCGGCATACACAGACCTGTTACAGCCCTGGACGACCTCAACAAAAGTATATTGATTGTCGCAAGCATTAGCGGTGCAAGTCTCAGGTTAAGACAAAATTACACCTACCCTGATTTCGGACTCCCATAGACACACACAGTCATACCCAATGGGATTCCAAGGGGGTCTATCCAGAGCGAAGCTGTTTCCCGTACCATCGGTGAAACACAACCTCCTACCGCACTTGCATAAGCATCCAATACTTAAATATATGAGAACTATGCCGTTGTGCCCTCACAACGCGCACAAGTGCAATACTAGCCTATTTCGCATTATCGATGTCCAGTCTCAATAATACTACGACTAGGGATATTTAATGATTAATCCTTCGCGGACTGATACTGTCTCATATCATCTCAATCCAGGAACTAATCATATGGACCTCTCTCATTTATATATCTAAGGTGATCTAATCACAAATGATGAGAGTGCAATTTCCTTGTCACATAGTTAATTTGTACAACAACACTATGATATGTACAAATAGTGACGCTATGGGTCATATTATCCAACAATCTCCCACTTGGCACATAGCCAGTCACTCAGTGTCGTACACCCGAACTATGAACTGTTCGCTCAAATTGCTGAGAAAAGGTTTTCGTCAGCGGATTTCCATGATTATCGTCTGACGCGATTTATACGATCATCACATCGCCACGATGTTTGATCCGAACGAATCAGATGAATATAGAAGTATATATCTGGATCGTCGATGAGACCTTTAATTCTTTAGCCTTGTGCTGACGCCTAGCTCAGCTGCTAACAGAACTATATCTAATCTAATTAGATTTATTATCGACCCAAATGGCTTCTATTGCTGCCTCAGCCGCAGCAATAATCCGCATTTGTTGTTTATTCGGCAACAGTATCTTGCTCGGAAGATTACCAGCTCAATGTCCCGTTATTCAAACTTTATAGTTCCGCAGTATTTAACTGTTTGGAAACTTACGGCAGTGATCCCAGTCACTTCAAGTTCTCCTTCTCCATAGTTTTAGACAACATCTTTAGTTCTCTAAGATACTAATAGATGTCCTTAACTTCAATCCAGTGATTATCACTTGGATTGTCCTGATTGTGACTCCATATGCTCAAAGCGTATGAGACACCATATCAAGTACATTTTAAATTTACAATTTCCCAGAGAGTGTTAACAACTCCAAATTTATCCTAGTAGATCTTATTCCTTGAATAAAGGTTGTTACTCCCCAGAATTCTCTACGGAGAATTTCTATGAAAGCCAAGCTTTCACCAATTGCTTTATTGGGAATTCACTGTCAGTGGCGCTCCCACTAACCTCTAACCTCCTATATACACAAGATTATTTCGTTTTGAGTCAAATTATAAACCATTATGATTATTTCAAAACGACAGTTCCAAGAACCTTATGCTTGCATTAATCCAAACATGGATCGAATAACCCGCAAACCTTGTTTTCGGTTATACAAAATCGTCAGGATGCAGGAACATCCTCCAAAAGGTTTCCTTTTCAGGAAGGCGATTTTGATCTTTAACTGACACATTTCATAAATGAAATATGCAGTTTCAACAAGCATCATCAAAATGGATTTATCATGGCAACAGGTAAAAGGTTGAACCGTTATTAACACAATGTTGATAACGATACCTTTCCGTCAAAAGCCTAGCTTTGTACGTTGGTATGTTGCCATCCATGTATGTCTTCCCTAAAGACGTTTAATGTACTATAGGCGCAATGCCTTGTGGTACAACAACTAGTATCCAAAATAGTTGTTATACATGGAATCCATTTCGGACTCATGGCACTTTGCCATGACAGGGAGTCGATACCTCGTATCACTTCCTCAAAACGTAGTCGGATGGTACACCTCCATAAGATTGACATCTTTATGGGGTGAGATCAGAAACCCATACCCTAGGTTGTTTTCTGACTCTATCTGATCTACTAGTTTCTTGTGTATTTGAAGATTAATGGTATAGATTCATCATAGATGAACTATTTGTGTTCCATTAAGGACTTCGTGCCTTGAACAATATTACTCCGATTTTCATCGAATATCACTATCCTCCCACTGACCACTGCATATCGGTATTCCTCTCAGGAAAACCGCATGGTGAGCAACAATCACATTGTTCTCATGTGAGATTTACAAGTACTATACTTAAGGTTTCCTTTAGGATAACCTATATTGGCACTTATCCAATTTGGGTCTTTTAGTTTGGTATCATCCAAACGTTATGCCTGGCATACCCAAATTATCAGGAATGAGAAACCCCGTTTCTTTCCTGTTCATATCCTATATGATATCTGTCAAACAATTTATATGGAACCTTATTCTAAATAAGTTTTACACTGTTAATACATATCCTATTGAAGGAAATGATAGCTCAGAGCGACTCGTGATAAACCTTTCATGTCCACAAAATTCGGTTTTTAGTTTGGACACATCGTCAAACTGACGTGTCTCGGGAGGAGTCCTCATCTGAAAGAATACCGTACTCTTTCATTTACGTATGAAACTTACTGCTTAAGTATTTTCCATTACGGTCTTATCGTGGCGGAATAATACTATAGTCGATCTGTTTATCTAATTCGTGTCGAAACTCTAATAGTTTTCGATCTGTGTTCTTCAAAAGAAACACATAACCATAACGTGATGCCACATCCGTTAAGGTCACGAAATATTCATATCCACATCTAGCCTAGCCAGACATGGGCCCACTTACATCACTATGAATAGGGCTAACAGATCGGTGACACTTTCACTATTACCAAGTAAATAGTGTTTTAGGTACTTTATCTAATAAACTAGATTCGTAGACTTTATTTGAATAGTCAAATCAGTCCTAGTACCCACTCTTCAAAAGTGTGGATATACAAGTCTTGTTTAATTGTGTCCTAGACAACAATGCCACAAATAAGTCTCTATTGATCAAATCAATTTGAGCTATTTATTTGTCATTTTATATGTTTGAGATTTTATTTATATTCAAAATATAAATTATGTTATTTACATCTAATGTATTTATCTCAGTATCATTTTTATATAATGAAACACTTAGTGTTCTAGAATATAAAGGTTTTATCCGCATCGGATTAAAACCTGATATAAAGATAATGTCTCTAGTCAAACTAGTTACATCATAACACTTCCTAATTTAAGTACATACCCTAAGGGTAGTTCCTAAACTTAGGTATCTACGGTCGAAAACAGCGACTATCGTCCCGTTTCCGATTCGCAGAGAAATCTCGGCTTGAAGTCAGTATCCAGCTCATAGCGGATTCCGAACATCAATACATATATTTTATGTACCACACTAAGTATTTAAAATCCAATTTCAATACTAGTAGTGAACAAAACTTTGACAAATATTTTTAAAGTTAGAGCCTCGCCCTTTCTTTAATTCCTTCGTGTCTTCCATATCCAAATGGTAGTCACTTTGGGATATGTCAATTATCTTCCCAGAAGATCATAATGATTTTGCCTTTACCCATTTCAATATTTCAGAAGCCTTTGGCCAAGCCTTGGGTTTCTAGAATATTGAAGTAAAGTGCGCCTTGCGCTACTTGCCTAATTGCAAAGATTGACTTTATCTCCTTGAGATTTGTCATTAATTCTCCAAGATTATTAATTGCAATTTTAATACTTCTTAAATCTAAACATAGATTTATAACAAGTATAATGAATTAAGCTATAAAGTAATCATCATATAAATCTTCCAAAGATTGTGTTCTACTATTTTGCTTAATTCAGGGCTTAGGCATAATAGGTTATTTTTATCAAATAAAGTAACTTATTATTTATTTCCAGGACCATCCTTAGATTAATATTCCCTAATTTGAAAATTAAACCATTTAAATATTTTAATCCAAGATTATATTTAAATGTCCAATCTTTCAATATTATCTTGATTTCAATAGTCCAACTATTTAATCATTATTCAAGTACTATTTATTATAATGATTACAATAATCCAATTATTTAATCAACTATAATTTTAATTCAATTATATTGATTACTATATTCCAATCATAAAATCAACTACTTTATTGAATTTATTTGAATATAGTCCAACTATATATTTAAAACAACATTAAATATTAGTCCGACTAATACTTTTAATATATTTGACGAGTGATATTTGTTTGAGTGCATGTGGCGAGTAATTGAACGAATATTGCAAATTCAATTCTCGCCTCCCACTATTTTTCGGCGAGCCTCCAACCCTCTGTCGAGTACTCGGGAAACCGTGTTTCCTAGTGGGCTAGGATCCCGTTAAAGTATCACACAATCTTGACTTTGGCCAACAAATGTGTTGATAATTAACTAAGTAGATCTCGAAGATCAATTGGATCTCATCCAACTCCTAGATCCAGTAGGTGGACATCCAAGTCCGAAACATATATCTTATATATGCCTATATATCGAATATATAGCCTAACCTTTTTCCTCTGAATCAACTAGGCCTTGGCTTTGGCACAACAAACCTAGTGATCCCAGTCAAGCGTGGACCCATTGACCATGGAAGCTTCGTATCAATGTCGTTGGACAAGAAGTAGTCTTGACTTTGGCCAACAAACCACAACTTGGACAAGACACCAATATAAAACAAAGCCTCGTGATTCAACACATCTTCGACGGACAAGGGCTTGACTTTGGCCAACAACCCATGCCAATCTAGGATCTTGAGTAAGAATCACTCAATGGAAGGAAAAACGCATGATATTTGATGAGGGTTTTTTCCGTGCAAATTGGCTACCAATTTATTATCTTTGTTACGGTCTCATCATCATACACCCTTAAACATGCATTCTAAATACATAATAAGCGCATATGAAAATAAATAATAATGATATGCGGATGGATACTTAACACATTGATCCTAGATCAATCTCTCTCCCTTTCTCTCTCAAGCTAGCACTTGTATTATTTCTACCCTTACACTACACTTCTAAAGAAACCTCATTTACATTGAGGGGAATAGGTGAGAAGAAAATACAAAGAGAATAGAGGTGATAAGGCTGGACACGCAGGTCCAATTTAATAATCGAATTTATTACAACAATTTCCAAAATTGCCCCCCCCGACTAATATCCATCCGATATACATTTCATTCATCACAATCATGTATTCACACCAGCATGTTATCAATCAATCTAATCAAATTAATTAATCTGATAATTAGTGATCATCCAATGTTCAAACAACGATTTGATTTTGTGCGAGTCAAACTCGTTTTGCGAATAAGTACTCAAAGTACGAATTCTCGAATTAAATTAAACTACAACATTAAATCCAATTTAATATGCATTTAATTCTAATTCACTATTTAATTCCAAATTAAATAATACACTTTATTAATAAACCTTTTACGACTTAAATTCCAAATTTAATCGTAATGCGTCTCAAAGACCGATTAACGTCCAACGTTAATTTAATTAAAGTCCAATGGGCTTTTAATTGATTTCTTGAGGCGTTGACTTTTGGTCAACTCGGATCAAACCGAAAACCAAAGTCCAATCCGGGAGTTACCCCATAAGCCCAAAAATCAATCTTGGCCCATTAGGCCCAATTAAACTTTAAAGGTTCATTAAGTCGCATTTGGGCTTTATGGAAGCGGTTTTGGGCCCAATTGGATCCAATCCAATTTGCCTAAACCCAACTTTGTACAACAAAGCCCAATAAGCCCAATTACAACATAATAAGCCCAAATCCAATTTAAAGGCCCAAATAATTAAATTATCAAATTCCAAATTTCCAATTTAATTACCTAAAGTGTATATCATGATTAATCACCTAAATCATATTTCCTAAACATCAATTAGTCCAATTAATCATGCTTTACATCATTATTACATGTCCAACACATTAATGAAAAATCAAACCCATTTAACATGCTTCTAAGTCTCGGCCAAGGGAGATAATTTTGTCCGATTCGAATTCAATCCAATTAATTCCACAATCGACATCGAATTAACTTCCCGAATGATTTCCAATACATCCAATTATTAAAAATCAAAATTCCAAGACATTAAATGGCATATACCATTCGGCCAAGGTGGGAATTTTGGGGATTTTTGTTCAATTCAAAATTCAATCCAATTATTTCAAATTAACATCATACAACATCATTACAACTCATCCAATGAATCAAAATGAAAAAATTCCAATTTTCCAAAATTCCTTATACATTCGGCCAACATGGAATTTTTGGGGAAATTTGATCCAATCACAATTTCAACAAATTGATCCAATCAATCATCAATTAAACATCATTTAAACAGCTCAATCAAACATTTAACAAATCATGCTCAAAATCAATTTACCCAATTTTAAGCCCTAAAAGTTTCATGCTTGAACCAAGGCTCTTGATGCCATTGTTGGTAATTATCTAAGTCCCAAGATCATCAAACAGCATGAAAAGTGTGAAATACATATCAAAGAGGTAGCGGAATACTCACATCGATCGGTTGTGCGATGAAACGACGAACAAAATTGATTTTTCCCTTGCAAAAAACGCAACTGCAGTGCAGTCCACTTCCTTGACAGTTTCAGTTTTGCTTCATCATTTCGAGCCTCGAACTTACGTCAAACGATTCCCGGCTCGTAGGTGAGTGTCCCTAACACCTTCGTATGTCTCTCGGGAGTGCTAGCTCGCTTGGATTTTGCCACAAAACCCATGAATTTGCCTTGTAAAATTCGGCCAAAACAGAAGCTGTTTCACAGCCCCTTGGGCGTGAATACCATGGAGAGAAAGAGAGAAAAATGAAGAAGAAATGTGTTAGTTGGTTGGTAAAACAATTTCCAAATTGTTTATATATTTTATAACAAAATATAAAAGATTTACCAAATAAATCATTTAAAAATAAATGGTAAATGCTTTCCAACAACCATCACTATTCCACCAACTCATGTCACTCAAAGTGTCAAGTTGTTTTTCAATCAATCAATCACATCAATCAATCAAATGTCACATCACTCAAAGTGACGTTTGATTTGACGCTTGATGTGACGAATGATTTGATGCTTGATGTGATTTGCGTTGCCGCACTCGAATTCGAAATGCGAATGCGCTCGCAATCACTCTCGGGCTCGGGTTCGCTAATTCCCAATTAGCGAATTTTCTGTTGCGTCGTAATTAAATGATTACGCCTAGCGAATTTGCTATTCACGTCGCTAACGAATTAATTCTAAATTAATTCGTTCGCCCGAATCAAAATCCCATTTCAATTCTGCGTCGAAATCCAATTTCATTTAATATATCAAATATATTAATTTCTCGATTAATTCCAATTAATCTTTATCTCTCTTTAGACGATATTTTATCCTAGATAAAATATATCCATAATTAATCCCAGATTAATTTTCTCTCTCATTGAATTAATCCCAGATTAATTAAAGTGCGAGTCATACTTCATCGGTGTATCATTTGGACGCGACCCAAGAGATCCCCGGATATGTTGGCAGTAAATCGGGTCGTCGGACTATCCGAACACGTACGTACCAAGTACTACGTTATACCGATTTACAAGACAAGGTTAGCCTCTAGAAAACGCCATGCCTACCCAATTCTCCGAAAATATTCTTACAGGAATATATAGATCTGTATCAGGCGTAGTATACAGTAGTATTGCGTATTTCGATCCAGTATCGGATAGTCACGTGCTAGGCCTGGGGCTGGAGTTGTGTCTGCCCCGTACGAAGCACATGTCGGATGTCTGGTAACTAGTCTCTATAATCGGATATACATGACCTAGTCATAATACCCCGATGGTCGCGCAGCACTTAAGAGCAGTAATACCGTATCCTACGTGACATCATCTCCACTATGACTGGAGTGATACTTCCGTCTTGACATCACACCCAATACTCTACGATTCTCAATATACTCAGTATCGGCATACACAGAACCTGTTACAGCCCTGGACGACCTCAACAAAAGTATATTGATTGTCGCAAGCATTAGCGGTGCAAGTCTCAGGTAGACCAAATAGACCAAATTACATACCCTACCTGATTTCGGACTCCCATAGACACACAGTCATACTACCAATGGGATTCCGAGGGGGTCTATCCAGAGCGAAGCTGTTTCCCGTACCATCGGTGAAACACAACCTCCTACCGCACTTGCATAAGCATCCAATACTTAAATATATGAGAACTATGTCGTTGTGCCCTCACAACGCGCACAAGTGCAATACTAGCATATTCCGCATTATCGATGTCCAGTCTCAATAATACTACGACTAGGGATATTTAATGATTAATCCTTCGCGGACTGATACTGTCTCATATCATCTCAATCCAGGAACTAATCATATGGACCTCTCTTCATTTATATATCTAAGGTGATCTAATCACAAATGATGAGAGTGCAATTTCCTTGTCACATAGTTAATTTGTACAACAACACTATGATATGTACAAATAGTGACGCTATGGGTCATATTATCCAACAGTTTCTTTAGAAGTGTAGTGTAACTGGTAGAAGTAAATACATGTGCTAGCTTTGGAGAGAGAAAATGAGAGATTTGATCTAGGATCAATGTAAAATATCCATCCGCATATCATTATTATTTTATTCATATACGCTTATTATGTGTTTAGAATGCATGTTTAAGGGTGTATGATGATGAGACCTTAAAAAGGATAATAAATTGGTTGCCAATTTGCACGCGAAAAACCCTCGAATAATATTAAGCGTCTTTCCTTCCATTGAGTGATTCTTACTCAAGATCTAAGACGGCATTGTTTGTTGGCCAAAGTCAAGGCCTTTGTCTGTCGAAGATGTGTTTGAATCACGAAGGCTTTGTTCCATATCAGTGTCTTGTCCAAGTTGTGGTTTTTTGGCCAAAGTCAAGACCGCTTCTTGTCCATCGACATTGATTACGAAGCTTTCCATGGTCAATGGGTCGCGCTTGACTGGGATCACTAAGTTTGTTGTGCCAAAGCCAAGGGTTAGTTGATTCAGAGGAAAAATGTTAGGTAATACATTGGATGTATTGGCATATATAAGATATATGTTTCGGACTTGGACGTCCCCCTACCGGATCTAGGAATTGGATTGGATCCAATTGATCTTAGAGATCTACCTAGTTAATTATCATACAATTTGTTGGCCAAAGTCAAGATTGTGTGATATTTAACGGGATCCTATCCCACTAGGAAACACGGTTTCCCGAGTACTCGACAGAGGGTTAGAGGTTCGCCGAAAAATAGTGGGAGGTAAGAATTCAATTTGCATATTCGTTCAATTACTCGCCATACGCGCTCAATCACAAATTATTTCGTCGTTTGATTAAATGTTAGTTGGACTAATATTTAAATTGTTGTTTTAATAAGCAGTTGGACTGTATTATGATTGATTATATAATTGGATTATAGTAATCAATATATTTGAATTATTTAATTTCGATTTACAGTTGATTTTATAATTGGATTATAGTAATCAATGTAATTGAGGTTAATTAATTTAAATTATATTTGATTATATAGTTGGACTATTATAATCATTATAATAAATAGTACCACAATCGTTGATTAAATAGTTGGACTATTAGAATCAAGATAGAAATGAAAGATTAGTGTTTAAAACATAATCCTGTGTGAAAATGTATTTAAACGACTTTAATTTTCAAATTGGGAATAATTTCAAGATGGTCTTGGAAATTAATAAGTTACTTTATTTGATAAAATAACGTATTATGCCTAAAGCTCAGAGTTAAGTAAATAAATGGAACATGATATTTGGAATATTCATGTAATGATAACTTTAGTGCTTAATCCATAATACTTGTCAAGTAGACTCCTTAATTTCTGAATCAGAATTAAGGATTAGATCCTTAAAGTATGATAATGAAATTGAAGGATTTTCATGGATCTATTTTAGATCTTTGAAATACTAAATTGCAATAAATAATTCTTGGAGAATTAATGACTATTCTCAAGGAGACAAAGTCAAACTTTGCAATTAAGCAAGTAGCGCAAGGCGCACCTTACTTCAATATTCTAGAAACCCGAGGCTTGGCTAAAGCCTACTAGGATGTTGAAAAGGGCAAAGGCAAAATCATTATTATCTTCTAGGAAGATAAAATGACATATCCCAAGAAGGAATTGAAGACGAGCAAGGCTCTTACTTCAAATATGTTTGTCATAATTATGTTCACAACTAGTATTGAAATTGGATTTTAAATACTTAATGTGATACATAAATATGTACTGTTGTTCAGAATCTCTTTTTGAGCAGAATACTGACTTCAGAAGAGATTACTCTGCGAATTGAAAACGTGACGAAAGTCACTGTTTTAACCGTAGATACCTAAGTTTAGGAACTGCCATTCGGGTGTGTAATTAAATTAGGAAACCGTTATAATGTAACTAGTTTGACTAGAAACATTATCTCTATATCGCGTATAACCCGCTGCGGGTGTACCTTTATATTCTAGAACACTAAAGTGTTTTATTATATAAAGATGATATTGAGATAAACACATTAGATGTGAATAACAGAATTTATATTTTGAATATAAATAATATCTCAAATATATAACATGACAAATAAATAGCTCAAAATGATTTGATCAATTAAGAGACTGATTGTGGCATAGTTGTCAAGGACACTATTAAACAGGACTCGTATATCCACACTTTCGAAGAGTGGATACTAGGACTGATTTGATTCCATTCAAATAAAGTCTACGAATCTAGTTTATTGGGCAAAGTGCCTATAGCACTATTTACTTGGTAAAAGTGTAAATGCCACTGATCTGTTAGCCCTAGTTCATAGTGAAGCATGTGGACCCATGTCTAGCTAGGCTAGAGGTGGATATGAATATTTCGTGACCTGTACGGATGTGACATCGCGTTATGGTTATGTGTTTCTTTTGAAACACAAATCGGAAACTTTCACAGTTTCGACACGAAATAGACAAACAGATCAGCTAAAGTATTAAACCGTCACGGTAAGACCGTAATGAAAATACTTAAGCAGTAAGTTTCTCGTATACTTGAAAGAGAATAGTATTCTTTCAATGAGGACTCCTCCCGGAACACGTCAGTTTGACGGTGTGTCTGAACGGATTAACCATATTTTGTTAGACATGATAAGGTCAATCACGAGTCGCTCTGAGCTACCTTTTCCTTCAATGGATAAGCTTTAAATAGTGCAAGAACTTATTTTGAATAAGGTTCCATAATAATATGTTTGACAGATATCATATTAGATATGAACGGGAAAGAAATCAGGTTTCTCATTCCTGACCATTTGGGTATGCTAGGCATATGTTTGGATGATACCAAACTAAAACCCAAATAGGATAAGTGCCAATTGTAGGTCATCCAAGGGATACCATAAGTATTGTACTTATAAATCTCACAACAGAACAATTAGATTGTTGCTCACCATGCGGTTTTCCTAAGAGGAATACCGATATGCAGTGGTAAGTGGGAGGATAGTATAACTCGATGAAAATCGGAGTAATACTGTTCAAGGCACCGAATCTTAATGGAACATGAATAGTTCATCAAGGATGCAACTATGACCATTAATCTTCGAATACACAAGAACCGCGTAGATCAGAGAGAGTCATAAAACAACCTGGGGTATGGGTTTCTGATCTCACCTCATAAAGATGTCTATCTTATTGAGGAATACCAACTGACTACGTATGAGGAAGTGATACAAGGTATCGACTCCCTATTATGGCAAAGTGCCATATAATCCGAAATGGATTCCGTGTATATCAACCAGTTTGGATACTAGTTGAAGTACCACAAGGCATTGTGCCTATTGGTACTATAAGTCTTCAAGGAAGACGTACATGGATGGCAACATACCAACGTGTAAAGCTAGGCTTTTAACGGAAAGGTATCGTTATCAACATTGTGTTGATTACGATTCAACCTCTTACCTGTTGCCACGGTAAATTCATTTGGATAATGCTTGTTATTCGATCCATGATTGGATTGAAGCAAGCATTAGGTTCTTGGAATTATCGTTTTGATGTAATCATAATGATTTAAGATTTAATTCAAAACGAAAACGATTCTTGTGTAAATAAGAGGGTTAGTGGGAGCGCACTGACAGTGGCTGTCCTATAAAATAATGATAATACGTCATTTCTTGGAAATGATATTCCCATAAAATAAATATCGGCGAAAGCTTGGCTTTCGAAATACTCTCCGTGGAACCGTACATTGAAAAATGTACAAGACCTGGTGTATCATACGCTTTGAGCATATAGATTCACAAACAGGCTAATCCGAGTGATAGTCACTGGATTGATGTTAGGAACATCCGTTAGTATCTTAGAGAACTAATGATGCTGTCTTAGTCTATGGAGAAGGAGAACTTGAAATGACTGGGATCACTGTAGCAAGTTTCCTATAACCGATAAAGACGACTAAAAGTCACAAACGGTACTATACAATTTGAATAACGGTGCAATGAGCTGGAAATCTTCCAAACAAGATACTGTTACCGAATAAACAACAAATGCGGGTTAATTGCAACAGCTGAGGCAGCAATAGAAGTCATTTGGGTCCATACATATCTAATTAGATTAGATATAGTTCTGTTAGGAGCTGAGCTAGGCATCAGCACAGGCTAAAGAATTAATGGTCTCATCAATGATCCAGATACATACTTACATATTCATCTGATTCGTTCGGATCATACATCATGGCAATGTGATGATCGAAATAAATCGCATCAAGATGATAATCATGCAAATCCGCTGACGAAAGTTTTTCTCAGCAATTTGAGCCAACTGTACATAGTTCGGGTGTCAAAGACTCGAGTGACTGGCTATAGGCCAAGTGGGAGATTGTTGGACAATTTATGACGCATAGCGTCACTATTTGTACAGATCACGGTGTTGTTGTACAAAATAACTATGTAATAAAGAGATTGCACTCTTATCATTTGTGATTAGATCACCTAGATGTATAAATGATGAGAGGTGCCTATGATTTGTTCCTGGACCGAGAATTATATGAGACAGTATCAGTCCACGAAGGATAAATCGTTAAATATCCCTAGTCAGAGTATTATCGAGATTGGACATCGATAAATATGTAAAAGACTAGTATTGCACTTGTGCGCGTTTGTGAGGACACAACGACATATTCTCATATATTTGGGTATAGGATACTCATGCAAGTGTAATAGGAGGTTGTGTTTCACTGATGGTACGGGAAACAGCTTCGCTCTGGATAGACCCCCGTGGAATCCCATTGGTAGTATGACTATGTGTCTATGGGAGTCTGCAATCAGGGTAGGTGTATTTGGTCTTAACCTGAGACTTGCACCGCTAATACTTACGACTATCGATATACTTTAGTTGAGGTCGTCCAGGGCTTTAACCGGTTCTGTGTACGCCAATTCTGGGTATATTGAGAATCGTAGTGTGTTGGGTGTGATGTCAAGACGGAAGTATCACTCCAGTCATAGTGGAGATGACGGTCACGTAGGATACGGAACTCATTCTCTTAAATGCTCGAGCTATCGGGATATTATGACTGGGTCATGTTTATCCGATTATAGAGACTAGTTACCAGACATCCGATATGTGCTTCGTACGGGGCAGACACAATTCCAACCCCAGGCCGAGCACGTGATCATCCGACACTGGACAGAAATACGCAATACTACGGTATACTACGCTTGATATAGATCATATATTCCTGTAAGGATATTTCCGGAGAATTGGGTAGGCATGGCGCTTTGCTAGAAGCCAACCTTGTCTTGTAAATCGGTATAAACGTAGTACGAGGTACTTACGTGTTCGATAGTCCGACGACCGAATTTACTGCCAACATAACCGGAGATCTCATGGGTCGCTTCCAAAGATTCACCGATAATGTATGACTCGCACTATAATTAATCTGGGATTAATTCGAGAGAGAGAAAATTAATCTGGGATTAATTCGATGAGAGAGAAAATTAATCTTGGATTAATTGCGGATATATTTTATCTAGGATAAAATATTAATAAAAGAGAGAGAACGATTAATTTGGAATTAATCGATAAAATAATATATTCGATATATTATACGAAATTGGATTTCGACGCGGAATTAAAATTGGATTTTAATTCGGGCGAACGAATTAATTTAGAATTAATTCATTGGCGACGTGAATAGTGATTTCGCTAGGCGTAATCATTTAATTACGACGCGACGGAAAATTCGTTAATTTGGAATTAGCGAACCCGATCCCGAGAGTGATTGCGAGCGCATTCGCATTTAGAATTTGAGCGCGGCACGCAAGTCACATCAAGCGTCAAATCACTAGTCGCATCAATTGTCAAATCACATGTCACTTTGAGTGATGTGATGGGACATTGTGGGAACACAGGAAATCTGGGGCGACGCATGCTGTCCCGGGCTCGCGGCCCGGTCGGGAGTACGGAGTAGCCACGGGGGACTAACAATGGAGAATAATGGAGTCGCCACCCGGTGTGAACCGGGAAAAGGAAATGAGATTTAGGCCGCACTCACCCCTCGCAAGGGAAGACCTCAAACCGGTTGGGTTCGGAATGGTCCCTTACTTATGTCAATTGTAATGAAATGATTTACATAGTAATTTAATCAGGCTTAAGTAACACTTATTCCTAAGAATATCATGCTTCTATATTCATGGCTACAAAATAACACTCATACATACATTTCACATATATCTCATATCTAATAACACATGCCTAAAAATACCTCAAAGTAACAATGAACATACAACTTCATTCAGCATATCATATCGTGAAAACACAAGCATACATGTGAGCACTTTTCCAAGTGATACGTGGAATTGTATCCCAAGTACAGACCGCATTACCGTCCGTTCGGAATCGGCTACGGAATTTATGTCTGGGTTTCCATCCGATATACCACAAGAAATAATACTCCAAAGTCATCATGGCATAGGCATAAGAATCGTAATGCATTGAATCAAGACTAAGGCAAATGACGCAACTAATGGAATAAACATGCTTTTCATTATTATGTGCACAAAGACAAGAATGACTATGTGTGGTTCCGTAAAAAATCACCTAAGAAACAATTATACGTGGCATGTGATAAATATGTCTCAGTTCAGTGTGTTCGCGTTCGTGTAGCGTTCGTAAACGGGTTCGAACGGAAATGAAACAGAATGCTCACATTCGTATGGCGTTTGTTAACGCGTTCGAACGGAAATGAAACAGAATACTCACGTTCGTATGGTGTTCGTGAACGCGTTCGAACAGAAATGAGACCTGATGCATGATAAGGCAAAATGTATGCGTGTTCGAGTTCGTTCGTAAACGCGTTCGAACGGGAACAGACCTGATGCATGAAATGGGACGCAATATATAAACAATAAAATAAGGGGGCGCGGTGAAGTATGCCGTAAAGGTGGCCTTTTGGGCTCTTGGTCTCTCAAAGAGAGGACCTTTAGACCAAAATACTAAGCCCATGCGCGTCACATCACACATACAAAAATAGAGCCAATCATATCAAAACCAAGTATGCCCGATTGAACACATCTTACATCCAATCCGAACACACATCAACCGGCGCGGCAAAGCATTGTGGTAAAGGGTTTTAACCCCTCCCCATAAGGGATCTTTCATTCCACTTACTAAGCCCATGCGCTTGATTGAACCATGCATAAAAAGATAAAGTCAATAATATCGAACTAGGTATGCCCGATTGAACGTATCTTGCATCCAACCGAACACACATCAACCGGCGCGGCGAAGTAGTGTCACAAAGGTGGCCTTTTCGGCTCTTCGTCTCTCAAATAGGGGACCTTTGGACTAACTCACTAAGCCCATGCGCTTGATTGAATCATGCATAAATAAACAACATACAGAATTCAAGTGATGAAAAATAAACAAACCAAAGCAACACAAGGCAAAAGATAGTGTCGTTTACTCAAGCGGTACGTGGAGTTGTGTCCCGAGTACAGATCATTACCGTCCATTCGGAATCGGCTATGAAATTTATGTCCGGGTTTCCATCCGATATACCGCGAGAGTTAACACATTCCATTCATCCCATACCCACAAACACATCATACATAAACAGGATTTAACGAATAAGTAAAATATAATCCAAAATAAAACAACAAAAATCACGTAGAGATGGGTGTGAAAAGTACCCTCAGGTCTAACCTTTTAAGCCGTCTCTCGGACTCGCGTTTCACGAAGATCGGAAGGGGTAAAGCTCCGCAACTTTTCTGGTTCACTGGTTCAGCGTCCTAGCTCACTGGTTCAGCGTCCTAGCTCACTGCTTTGCTGTTTTGCTTGCGGTTCGAACTCCGTTCTGCTCCTATTCGGCCTCTGTCTTGCTGCTACTGCACGGGCCACCTGTTTAAACGTTTTCAATGAACTATTCCAAGTTTGTGTGGGTTCTTAGTGCAATTGTATGTGATTATTTTAAGATTATCTATGCAATTTTTATGTTACTGTTTTTTAAGGATTTGGGCTGCTGTTTGGGCGTGTAAAACAGTGCAGTTTTTGTTGTAATTTTCAGTGATGGAGGGCTGCTGTATAGGGCTGGTTTCGGTGATGTGTGGGGGGTTTACGGAGGTGGTTTTTTAGTGGTGGTTAGGGGCTGTATTGGTGGTTGTATGGGCTACAGAAATTCGGCTATGGAGGGGTGCAAGGGAGATGGTGTTAACGGCTAAGGAGGATGAGATGGAGAGAAAATTATCTGTCTTGATTTCTTGCTTTGGCTGTGAGTCTTAGTGTGTTTCTAGGGCTTGGGCGTGACTTAGGTTGTGTGTCCAGGGGGGTCAAGGCTTTGTTAGGGGTTGTTTATATAGAGAAGGGCTAGGGCTTCACCTTGTCTCACAAGGAAGGGATTTGGTGCATTCAATATGATATGATTTAGTGCTAGGTAAGGAAAGCAATGGATTTGATTGGGGGACATGTCTTGGCTAGATTAGGAATTTGTAATATTTAATTTGTGTTGGTTTAGGAATGCAAATATTTTAGATTGGTAATTATCTTATTAGATTAGGAAGTCAATATATGATTGGTTTTAATTGGTTAGGATTGATTTTAGTTTAAGTTAGGTAAATATTTTATTTAATTGGTAAATGGTTTAAATATTTTATTTAATGTTTAATGATTAAATTAATATTTATTATTTAATTTGGGATGTGTTTTATGGGCTTTGGGGAGCTAGCAATGGGCTGAGGTGTGAGGCTAGCAGCAAAACCAGAATTACCGACACCGTTCGAACGCTTCCTCGAACGCGACACGAACGCCCGCAATCTGTTTACCGTTCGAACGAAATAACGAACGCAGCACTACGAAGACAGTGAGCTTGTTTATCCTGAATTCCCCTTCCGATATCTGTTTCCCGCGGCTTTCGTGACTTAAAAGGTATTGCCTCCAAATGAGACTCATCATCGGGTTTCACATGCAAAAATGCAATGCCTACAGTCGCCCCCACTTTGATGGGGCTTGTGCAGTGTGTGACAGTGACAGTCCTATCAAAGTCTATGCAATGCATTTTTTACTTACCTGGCAAGCTAGCTGTCTCGAGCTGAGCTGATACTGGTGTGGACCTCGATCCTGAGACGCATCTCGATACTGCTGATGATGTGGGCCTCGCCTGCAAAATGATGTGATGTGGAGCCTCGCTCCTCAGCCGATATGGGCTTCGCCCCCAAGCTGATATAATGTGATGTGGAGCCTCGCTCCTCAGCCGATATGGGCTTCGCCCCCGAGCTGATATAATGTGATGTGGAGCCTCGCTCCTCAGCCGATATGGCTTCGCCCCCAAGCTGATATAATGTGATGGGGAGCCTCGCTCCTCAGCCAATATGGGCTTCGCCCCCAAGCTGATATAATGTGATGTGGAGCCTCGCTCCTCAGCCGATATGGGCTTCGCCCCCAAGCTGATATGATGTGATGTGGAGCCTCGCTCCTCAGCCGATATGCGCTTCGCCCCCAAGCTGATATGATGTGATGTGGAGCCTCGCTCCTCAGCCGATATGGTCTTCGCCCCCAAGCTGATATAATGTGATGTGGAGCCTCGCTCCTCAGCCGATATGGGCTTCGCCCCCGAGCTGATATAATGTGATGTGGAGCCTCGCTCCTCAGCCGATATGGGCTTCGCCCCCAAGCTGATATAATGTGATGTGGAGCCTCGCTCCTCAGCCGATATGGGCTTCGCCCCCAAGCTGATATAATGTGATGTGGAGCCTCGCTCCTCAGCCGATATGGGCTTCGCCCCCAAGCTGATATGATGTGATGTGGAGCCTCGCTCCTCAGCCGATATGCGCTTCGCCCCCAAGCTGATATGATGTGATGTGGAGCCTCGCTCCTCAGCCGATATGGTCTTCGCCCCCAAGCTGATATAATGTGATGTGGAGCCTCGCTCCTCAGCCGATATGGGCTTCGCCCCCAAGCTGATATAATGTGATGTGGAGCCTCGCTCCTCAGCCGATATGGGCTTCGCCCCCAAGCTGATATAATGTGATGTGGAGCCTCGCTCCTCAGCCGATATGGGCTTCGCCCCCAAGCTGATATGATGTGATGTGGAGCCTCGCTCCTCAGCCGATATGAGCTTCGCCCCCAAGCTGATATGATGTGATGTGGAGCCTCGCTCCTCAGCCGATATGGGCTTCGCCCCCAAGCTGATATCATGTGATGTGGAGCCTCGCTCCTCAGCCGATATGGGCTTCGCCCCCAAGCTGATATGTTGTGATGTGGAGCCTCGCTCCTCAGCCGATATGGGTTTCGCCCCCATGCTGATATAATGTGATGTGGAGCCTCGCTCCTCAGCCGATATGGGCTTCGCCCCCAAGCTGATATAATGTGATGTGGAGCATCGCTCCTCAGCCGATATGGGCTTCGCCCCCAAGCTGATATAATGTGATGTGGAGCCTCGCTCCTCAGCCGATATATGGGTCGCCCCCAAGCGGATATGATGTGAGGCTTACTGCTCGCTCTTTTCCGTCTTCAACACATGTTTACACAAAACAGAACAAACACAAAAATATGCAATATAGGTTACGTGTATGCATGTATGCAGGAGTTTTCTTATTCCGTTGGGTTAGGTCTTCCACTGGCGACCAAGTCTTTTCAAGCAAAGTACAACTTCAACCTGTCGACATTGATTGGTTCTGTGAATTCATTTCCCTCGAGGTCTGACAACTTCACTGCTCCATTTCCCATGACTTTCTGAACGATGTAAGGTCCTTCCCATTTAGGCCTGAATTTCCCTCTCGGATCTGTCGCCGACGGCCTCGACTACTTAAGTACCAAATCACCCTTTCTGATCTTTGTGGGGTGTACTTTCTTGTTGAAGGCCCGGGCCGGGCTAGTCTTCTGATACAACTGCATGTGATGTAAGGCTCTTATCCTTTTCTCGTTCAGAAGTACCAACTGATCAAATCTCTATGCGGCCCATTCTGACTCAGGTAACTCCGTCTCTGCTAATACCCTCATAGACTGTATTTCCATTTCAACTGGCAGTACCGCCTCCATCCGTACACTAAAGAGTAAGGTGTTGCACCCGTTGCTGTTCTGACTGACGTTCTGTACCCCCCACAAGGCATACGGTAGTCTCTCAGCCCAATCCCTGCAGTTCTCTGTCATCTTAGCCAGAATTGTCTTTACAGTCTGTTGGCTGCCTCAACTGCCCCATTCGCTTGTGGCCTGTAAGGTGATGACTTATGATGGCCTATCCCGTACCTTTGTAGCATTGCCTTTGTCTCTCCTTGAAACTGTACCCCATTGTCCGTGACCACGTGGTGCGGCATACCATACCGACAAATGAGGTTCCATGCTATGAACTTGGCCATCTGTTTTGCTGTAACGTTTCGGAACGACTCAGCTTCTACCCATTTTGAGAAGTAATCCACTGCTACTACTATGAAGCGATGCCCATTAGATGCATTCGGTCGAATTTCCCCGATCATGTCAATCCCTCATGCTGAGAACAGCCATGGCTCTGACAGCCCGTTCAACTCTGTATGCGGCAGATGACTCAGATTACCATGTATCTGACAGTCGTGACAGTGCTTTACCATCCTTGCGCAGTCTGTCTCCATAGTCGACCAATAAAACCCCTGTCTCACTATCTTGCGGGACAAGTTCAACCAATTCATGTGCGGACCACATACCCTGGCATGTACCTCTTCCATCACTTTCTGAGCTTCTTCTTTTCTCAAACATTTCAACTGAATGCCGTTTGCTTGCCTTTTGTACAGTTCCCTTTTTAAGATTACATACTGGGAAGCGAACTTCTGAATGGCTATTCTGTCTTTTCTGCCTGCCCCTTTCGGGAGTTCACCATATTCCAGTACCTCTGGATGTCATAATACCAAGGTTTTCCATCGTCGACCTCAATTCCAGAATTCTTTCTGTCTCATAAACAGGTCTGCTCGCCGTTGTCAGTTATCAACGGTCTCATTACTAACTTCTCTGGATTTTCCCAAGTTGCTGCTGCAAGTGTAGCCAATGCATCTGCCATCTGATTCTCTTCTCTCGGTAGGTGCTGAAACTTACACTCGGGGATAACCTGTGCCAACTTTCTGAGGTGAAAAAGGTAAGGTTTCAAGCCGTTCTTCTCAATTCCCATTCTCCTCGCATCTGCTGGACTACCAACATAGAATCTCTGTAGACCTTCACACTCCCGGCCTTCAAGGCTATCAATGCTGTCAAACCAAAAGCACATGCTTCATACTCGGCCATGTTATTAGTCACTCTGAATGTCAACCTCTTGGCTAGAGGCAAAGTCTCCCCTTCGGGGGTTACTATCACGATTTTGATTCCAGCTCCCTTGTAATTCACTGCTCCATCGAAATACATCTTCCATCTCTGAACTGTTATTGCTTGGATCTCTTCATCTGGAAATTCAAACTTATACTGATCCCCCTCAACAGGTTGCATTGCCAGAAACTCCGCTACTGCTCGCCCTTTGATCACTTTGGAGGTGAGATGTTCAATGTCAAACTCTGTCAGCAATACCAACCATCTGCCCAACTTTCCCACTAGTGAAGGCACCGAATGAAGATACTTCAGAGGATTCTCCTTTGCCACTACTGGATCTTGTATGACTGGAAGTAATGCCGCAATTTTCTGGAAGCCCATACCACTGCAAGACAGATCCTTCTCAACTTCTTGATACCGAGCCTCATACGGGAGCATCTTCTTACTCAGATAATAGACTGCATGTCTACCCCTTGTCTCATCTGCCTGTACGATCATTGCCCCCAGTGCTTCTGACTCTATAGCCAAATACAATATCAAAGGTTGCCCGGCCTCAGAGGTTTCAATACAGGAGGCTTTACCAAGTACTCTCTGATCTTGTCGAAGGCTGTCTGACACTGTTCATTCCATCTCACTGGCTGATCTTTTCTCAACAGTTTGAAGATAGGCTCACATACTGATGTCAACTTGGCGATGAACCGACTGACTGATGTACTGAATCTTTCCCAAGAATGCTCTGACTTTTCTCTGTCTTTGTGCATGCATTTCTGTGATTGCCTTGATCTTCTCGGAGTCTACCTCTATTCCGCCCATTCCCACTGTATGACCAAGCAATTTCCCTGATGTCACCCCAAACACACATTTCTTGGGATTTAGCCGCAGGTTATATCTGTCAACTCTCTGAAGGAACCTTTCCAGTGCTTCAATATGCCCAACTCTTGTCTCTGATTTCACCATCATGTCATCCACATACACCTCAATCTCTTTGTGCATTAAGTCGTGGAAAAATGTGGTGGCCATCCGCTGATAGGTAGCCCCCTCATTCTTAAGCCCAAACGGCATAACCTTGTAACAATAAGTACCCCACTCGGTAACAAATGCAGTCTTGTGTTTATCTTCCTCAGCCATGAGAACCTGATTGTTACCTGAAAATCCATATGCAAATGAATACATAGCAGATAAAGCCGCACTATCAACCAGAACATCTATATGCGGCAGAGGAAAATCATCTTTCGGACAAGCCTTGTTGAGATCTCTGTAGTCTACACACATTCTGACTTTCCCATCTTTCTTCGGCACCGGCACTATATTAGCCAACCACTCTGGATATTTACTACTACTTCCAGGAACCCCACATCTATCTGTTTCTTAACTTCCTCTCTGACTTTCTCAGCCCATTCTGGCCTCATCCGTCGGAGTTTTTTATTTATATGGCCTCATATTCAGATAAGTTGGTATCATGTGCTGGGCAATGTTTCTGTCTACCCCAGGCATGTCCTCATAGACCATCAAAACACACTTGGCATATCTGACCAACACTTCTTCTAGTTTCTCTCCTCTCTTCGGAGGTTACTTCACTTGCAATCAGAATTTCCTTGGGGTTCTCAAGTGTACCCAAGTTAAATGCAGTAGTTCTGGCTGAACTGATATCAAATATGCTTGATTCGTGTAGAGCAATGGAAATGACTCAGGCAAGTAAGCAAAAGAAATGTCTTTATTATTGGATAATGCGGAAGTACATTCAAACAAATCAGGAAGGTAAATGTCTTCATCATCTATAGACACTTCTTCCTCTGCAATCAGATCTTCCCCAGCTTTTCGTCCTCTCTCCAGAGTCAGGCTTTCCAACTTCATCAATTTTTCTTCCCAATTCTCTGCTTCCACAGCTTCTTTAACCAGCGGTTTCTCACCCAACAGTCCTGGAAGATCTCAAATCCCGGTACCACAATTCCATTAACTTCCACAGGTTCAGGCTCCCCTTGATATCCTGAAGCTTTCACAAAACATTCCATCAGTTTCAGGCCCTTTTTCTTGACCTTTGGCTTTTCTTCATCAGACTTATACCCCAAACCTTCCGAGTGGTCTGTCCTCTGAAATCTGGCAATTTTGAACCTTCACCCGGTTCAAATTTCATTTTCTCCATAATCCTAGCCACCCTAGGATCCACCCATTCCTCAAAAGTAGCTGACACCTGAAACCTTGTGAAAGGTTGTATTTCCAAGGCAGCCACGGCATTATCTACCTCAGCCCGGATAGTAACAACTTCTCCCTCATACGGGAACTTGATCATCTGATGCAAAGTGGAAGGCACGCCTCCAAGTTTGTGAAACCAAGGCCTTCCCAACAATAAGGCAAAAGTGGCTGGGATGTCCAGCACTGTGAACTCAACCTCATCTTCAATCGGTCCCCTACCTGACCATAGCCACAAAGGTACCCTCAACTCACCTTTTACTGTCATCATAAGCTTTAATAGTCATACTGGAGGGGTCCAAGTCTGTTGCTTTCATACCCAATTTTGTTAGAATTTTCAGCGGGCACACATTGATGGACGAACCGTCATCCACCATTACACATGAAGTTTTCTTGCCCCTCACTTCGGCCCTGATAAATAAAGGCCTATTATGATTCCTCCCCTCGGCTGGAGATCATCCTCAGAAAACGATATCTGCAAAGCTTCCTTCTGAACTGACCCAACAAACATTGCAGGGTTGGCGTCTTTTGGTACCACAATTTTGCTCAAGGCCTCAACCATGGCTGTCTATGCTCTCGGGATGCACATAACAGTTCCCAGATACTCACTTGTGCTCTAGTCTTCCTCAATTGCCTCAGCACTATATCCCCCTCAGTATTTTCTGCAGTCTCAACCACTTCTCTACCATCTGTCAAAACTCCCTTACCCTTCTCCGCCATATCATTGTAAAAGCGACCGCTACGCGTCATTCCCCTTACTTCTTCCTCATCACTGCTAGAGAAATCAAGCCAAAAACTTTCCCCCTGCTCTGCCTCATCTTCACTAGTACTATCCCAGATTCCAAGGCAAAAGGCTTGAGGGTGGAAGGATTTTAGGACAAGGTCTTCTGGGAGGCCAGAATCGATCATGTAGATTGGTGGGGGTACTGCTCGGTAATTGGGTAAGGGGTTTCTGTTTGTGTCTGGTTGTTCGGTTTCGGGGTTAGGTATCTTTTTGAGTCAATGAGGTCTTGGATCTCGTGGCGCAGTTGGGCACAGTTGTCAGTGTCATGGCCCTTCTGCTGATGGAAATAACAGTAAAGGTTGAGATTGAAATGTGGTGGTGGTGGGTTTGGGATAGGTTTGGCTTCTAAAGGCTTAAAAGTCTTTGCCTCTTCAGTTTCTCTAGCACTTTTGACAGGGGCCTTCCCAAGTTAGAAAACTGCGGTTCCGGATAGCGGCAATCTCAGCAGAAACAGGCTTTGCTCCCGATGTTCCCCCAATGGGCCTCCTGTTCAAACCATAGAATTTTCTATTCTCGGCCTCTTCTTCTTCCTCAATGTCCATGACAGTTTCCCTCAACTGCCGAAAATCAGTAATCATGGAGGTCATCCTCCTCAGCTTCCCATAGATGGAGGGCTTGGTGCCCTTGATGATCATTTTAATCTGGTCCTTCTCTGAAGGCCTAGTCTGCATTTTCAACAACTGACCCCTCCATCGGTCTACGTACTCCTTACTCCTAAAACTCTCCTCGGATTTCTGCTTAACATTCTCCAAATCGCGGAGTGACAGATCGATCTCTAAGTCAGTGACATACTGCTTCAGGAAAGCATCAGCCACTCCCTCCAATCTTCCTTCACTTTCTTCTCCAAACTGTGGTACCACACCACGGGAGCTCCCTCGAGCGACATTCCAACATTTTCTGCACTTGGGCGCTGAGACAGGCCAACTGAACTCATGACTGATACAAACTGTCGGAGATGCACCCTTGGATCCCCATTCCCGTTAAACTTAGCCATATCATGGCATCTTGAACTGTGCTGGCAACTGTTCCTCGAAAGTCAGTGTGTCATAATCCAGCAGATCCTCATTCTTACCCCTCATTTTGCGGGTAACCGACTCAACCTGATCCCGAAGTTTCTGTAACTCTGCCTGAGACCCAGATACCCTGCCTGCTGCATACTCTGCCATATCATCATCAAAAGCGGGGATATCATCCCCCAATTGTTCGGAGATTCCTCTTGCCTCACATCCCCAGAATTAACCCCGGCACGAGACCCAGCTATACAGCCATAACAGTAGTCAAATCACTGCAACTGTTCAGTGATCTTGGCGAGACCGTTCTCTAACTGATCCATACGGGACACCTCATTATCGGATTCACTCATACTTGTTCTTTTAGTGAGTCTGGTTCCTTCCCTAACCCAAACGGTATCTATGGTGTCTTTTAAAGACACAGAGGATGTCAACAAGGTATATGTATGCATGATGTGCATGAGAAGTATATAACATATAGTAATCAAATAAAATTCTCAAACAAATCGGCCTATTATCATTTGAAGCTTTTGGGACAACTGTCATAAGAGTGAACCCGTCCCAGTTTAAATGGCCCTACGAGTTCATGTCTTTGGCAAAGAGCCCAACTAAATCCAAATGATAATATTTCGAACACAATCATAAAATGGCCCCTTGTTATTTAGAAGCCTTTTGGCCCAATCGTCATAAGATGTGTTCTTTTCCCAGTTTAAATGGCCCAACAAGCCCATATCCCATGATAAATGGTCCAAATGGATCCAAACCACGATGTTCCCAAACACAAGCATAAAAGAAAGATGATGCAAACATGACATAATAATTTCTACACAAAGTGGCCCATCAACATTTCAGAAGCTTTTGGCCTAATAGTCATAAGGTGTGAACTTGCCCCAGTTTTAAATGGCCCAGCAAGCCCGTATTTCATTTCTGACAATAGTCCAACAGCATCCAAATGAGGATGGTCCACAAGCACATATTCAAGGAAATAATTGTTACTTTAGTCAACCCGGTCTATGGGTGGGTTAGTAAGAGTATAGACAAAGGCTCTCACCGGCGAATGATGGCCCACAACTAGGTCTCCCCACTCAAGGGTTCGAGCAACCAAGTGAGCGCACCCTTTTTTATACACTAAGGTACGTGCCAATGAGCTATGGTGTGTGACGGACTGTCAAATGGATTTCCCATTGTAGATCCCCCAGAGGGAAGGTGGAGCGAGGCTCACTTAAATACCCAAGCCTCTTAGGCTCTTATCGCTTGTTGTCAGGAATAAACAACGAGTCCTCCAAATTAGTCCATAACAATAGGCTACAAGTAGATGGCTATCTAGGTGCCTTCACAACTTTTCCTTCTAGAAAGGTAGTGAATGAAGGAAGACACCAAACCATTACCTAGCCTTAAAATGCCTTTGATTAAACCCTCACTTTATCCACTATAGACACGGTCAATTAAAACATAAATCCAAACATCACAAGACAATATTTCAGGCTGATTCTCTATCCCCAGTGGAGTCGCCAGACTGTGGGAACACAGGAAATCTGGGGCGACGCATGCTGTCCCGGGCTCGCGGCCCGGTCGGGAGTACGGAGTAGCCACGGGGGACTAAACCGGAGAATAATGGAGTCGCCACCCGGTGTGAACCGGGAAAATGGATTTAAGGCCGCACTCACCCCTCGCAAGGGAAGACCTCAAACCGTTGGGTTCGGAATGGTCCCTTACTTATGTCAATTGTAATGAAAGGATTTACATAGTAATTTAATCAGGCTTAAGTAACACTTATTCCTAAGAATATCATGCTTCTATATTCATGGCTACAAAATAACACTCATACATACATTTCACATATATCTCATATCTAATAACACATGCCTAAAAATACCTCAAAGTAACAATGAACATACAACTTCATTCAGCATATCATATTCGTGAAAACACAAGCATACATGTGAGCACTTTTCCAAGTGATACGTGGAATTGTATCCCAAGTACAGACCGCATTACCGTCCATTTGGAATCGGCTACGGAATTTATGTCTGGGTTTCCATCCGATATACCACAAGAAATAATACTCCAAAGTCATCATGGCATAGGCATATGAATCGTAATGCATTGAATCAAGACTAAGGCAAATGACGCAACTAATGGAATAAACATGCTTTTCATTATTATGTGCACAAAGACAAGAATGACTATGTGTGGTTCCGTAAAAAATCACCTAAGAAACAATTATACGTGGCATGTGATAAATATGTCTCAGTTCAGTGTGTTCGTGTTCGTGTAGCGTTCGTAAACGCGTTCGAACGGAAATGAAACAGAATGCTCACGTTCGTATGACGTTTGTTAACGTGTTTGAACGGAAATGAAACAGAATGCTCATGTTCGTATGGCGTTCGTGAACGCGTTCGAACGAAAATGAGACCTGATGCATGATAAGGCAAAATGTATGCGCGTTCGAGTTGCGTTCGTAAACGCGTTCGAACGGGAACAGACCTGATGCATGAAATGGGACGCAATACATAAACACAAAATAAAGGGGGCGCGGCGAAGTACTGCTGTAAAGGTGGCCTTTTGGGGCTCTTGGTCTCTCAAAGAGAGGACCTTTAGACCAACTTACTAAGCCCATGCGCGTCACATCACACATACAAAAATAGAGCCAATCATATCAAAACCAAGTATGCCCGATTGAACACTTCTTACATCAATCCGAACACATATCAACCGCGAGGCAAAGCATTATGGTAAAGGGTTTTAACCCCTCCCCATAAGGGATCTTTCATTCCACTACTAAGCCCATGCGCTTGATTGAACCATGCATAAAAAGATAAAGTCAATAATATCAAACTAAGTATGCCCGATTGAACGTATCTTGCATCCATCCAACCGAACACACATCAACCGGCGCGGCGAAGTAGTGTCACAAAGGTGGCCTTTTCGGCTCTTCGTCTCTCAAATAGAGGACCTTTGGACTAACTCACTAAGCCCATGCGCTTGATTGAATCATGCATAAATAAACAACATACAGAATTCAAGTGACGAAAAATAAACAAACCAAAGCAACACAAGGCAAAAGATAGTGTCGTTTACTCAAGCGGTACGTGGAGTTGTGTCCCGAGTACAGATCATATTACCGTCCATTCAGAATCGGCTATGAAATTTATGTCCGGGTTTCCATCCGATATACCGCGAGAGTTAACACATTTCCATTCATCCCATACCCACAACACACATCATACGTAAACAAGATTTAATGAATAAGTAAAATATAATCCAAAATGAACAACAAAAATCACGTAGAGATGGGTGTGAAAAGTACCCTCAGGTCTAACCTTTTAAGCCGTCTCTCGGACTCGCGTTTCACGAAGATCGGAAGGGGTAAAGCTCCGCAACTTTTCTGGTTCACTGGTTCAGCGTCCTAGCTCACTGGTTCAGCGTCCTAGCTCACTGCTTTGCTGTTTTGCTTGCGGTTCGAACTCCGTTCTGCTCCTATTCGGCCTCTGTCTTGCTGCTCACTGCACGGGCCACCTGTTTAAACGTTTTCAATGAACTATTCCAAGTTTGTGTGGGTTCTTAGTGCAATTGTATGTGATTATTTTTAAGATTATCTATGCAATTTTTATGTTACTGTTTTTTAAGGATTTGGGCTGCTGTTTGGGCGTGTAAAACAGTGCAGTTTTTGTTGTAATTTTCTGTGATGGAGGGCTGCTGTATAGGGCTGGTTTCGGTGATGTGTGGGGGGTTTACGGAGGTGGTTTTCAGTGGTGGTTAGGGGCTGTATTGGTGGTTGTATGGGCTACAGAAATTCGGCTATGGAGGGGTGTTAAGGGAGATGGTGTTCACGGCTAAGGAGGATGAGATGGAGAGAAAATTTTCTGTCTTGATTTCTTGCTTTGCTGTGAGTCTTAGTGTGTTTCTAGGGCTTGGGCGTGACTTAGGTTGTGTGTCCAGGGGGGTCAAGGCTTTGGTTAGGGTTTGTTTATATAGAGAAGGGCTAGGGCTTCACCTTGTCTCACAAGGAAGGGATTTGGTGCATTCAATAAGGATATGATTAGTGCTAGGTAAGGAAAGCAATGGATTTGATTGGGGGACATGTCTTGGCTAGATTAGGAATTTGTAATATTTAATTTGTGTTGGTTTAGGAATGCAAATATTTTAGATTGGTAATTATCTTATAAGATTAGGAAGTCAAATATATGATTGGTTTTAATTGGTTAGGATTGATTTTAGTTTAAGTTAGGTAAATATTTTATTTAATTGGTAAATGGTTTAAATATTTTATTTAATGTTTAATGATTAAATTAATATTTATTTATTTAATTTGGGATGTGTTTTATGGGCTTTGGGGAGCTAAATGGGCTGAGGTGTGAGGCTAGCAGCAAAACCAGAATTACCGACACCCCGTTCGAATGCTTCCTCGAACGCGACACGAACGCCCGCAATGTTGGTTTCTATAATATGTCCCAAACAAAGATTAAGCATATGAAATACTATAAATGAATATATATAAAAGACTTGAAGCATGGCGGAATCATACTTACAAAGCTATGTCATGAAGAAGATGATCAAATGGTGGAAGCTCCAAGTGTTGGAAGATTCGGCCAAGAGGAGGAAGAAGACTTGAAGCTCCAAGCTTTTGTATCCAAGCTCTTTGATGGTTTCCCTATCACCTCTTTTGATCCCTTGCTTGTGCTAGCAAAAATGGAGAATAGAAGATCAAATCTTCCTTTGCCCTTGTAAATGGTGTTCACGGCAATAGTGAAGAAATTTGAGAGAGAAAGAGTTTTGTGTATTGATTTTGTTTTACCAAAAATCAATTTATATTTATGCCATAATTTTATTAAATTAATAATAAATCTATGACACAAACCATGCAATGGCTTAGAGTGTCAAACACTCAACTCCATGCAAAACATTGAGTGTAATGCACACTATCACCATGCAATGCCTTTGAGTGTAATGCACACTATCACCATGCAATGCCTTATCAATTAAATAATGCATATAATGACAAGTGTCATGTGGGCCCCACACGTTTCCAAATGAAAGTGGGCCCACGTGCACTCACGCGTTCGGGTTCGATATTTCCGAAATACCGAGCTTACGTCGCGACGTTAATTAAACCGAATTTAAATAAATAATTGCGCCTGGCGAATTATTATTTACGTCGCTAACGAATTAATTCTAATTAACTCGTATGCCCGAATTAAAATCTAATTTTAATTTCGCGTCGAAATCGAATTTCGATTATTATATCGAATACAATAATTTTATCGATTAATTCCAAATTAATCGTTCTCTCTCTAAATTAGGCACTTTATCCAAGATAAAGTTTCTCCGCAATTAATCCAAGATTAATTAAGTCCGAATCAAATATCATAGGTGAATCTTCAGGAAGCGACCCAAGAGATCTCCGGATATTTTGGCAGTAAATACGGTCGTCGGATAATCCGAACACGTACGTACCTCGTACTACGTCTTTACCGATTCACAAGACAAGGTTGGCTTCTAGCAAAGCGCCATGCCTACCCAATTCTCCAGAAATATTCTTATAGGAATATAGATCTATATCAAGCGTAGTATACCGTAGTATTGCGTACATCGATCCAGTATCGGATGATCACATGTTAGGCCTGGGGCTGGAGATGTGTCTGCCCCGTACGAAACATATATCGGACATCAAGCAACTAGTCTCTTTAAATCGGAAATCCTGACCTGGTCATATTGTCCCGACGGTTGCAACCTTTTATAGAGTACTAGTTCTGTGTCCTGCGTGATCATCACCTCCATATGTCTGAAGCGATACTTCCATCTTGACATCACATCCAGTACACTGCGATTCTCGATAAACCCAGAAGAGGTGTACACAGAACCGGTTAAGGTCCCCAACCACCAAAACCAAAGTTTACCGATTGTCGCAAGTACTAGCGATGTAAGTCTCAGGTTAAGACCATATACACCTACCCTGATGCGGCCTCCCATAGACACGCAGACATACTACCAATGGGATTCCGCGGGGTCTATCCAGAGCGAAGCTGTTTTCCGTACCATCGGTAAAAACAACCTCCTATCGCACTTGCATAAGTATCCAATACTTAAATATATGAGAACTATGCCGTTGTGCCCTCACAACGTGCACAAGCGCAATACTAGTCTATTCCGCATTATCGATGTCCGATCTCGATAATACTCCGACTAGGGATATTTAATGATTAAACCTTTATGGATTGATACTGTCTCATATCATCTCAATCCGGTAATAATCATATGGACTTTCGCCATTTATATATCAAAGTAAATAAATTACAAAACGGCAAAAGGCAATTTCATTATCACATAGTTAATTTTGTACAATAATACAATATCATTTACAAACAGTGACGCTATGGGACATAATGTCTAACAATCTCCCACTTGGCCTATAGCCAGTCACTCAAGCATCTAATACCCGAACTATGTATGTGTCGTTCAAAAACTTGCTGAAGAACAGCCTTCGTCAGCGGATCTGCAATGTTATCATCTGATGTGACCTTCTCGACTTTTACATCGCCACGATGTATAATCTCCCGAATCAGATGGTAACGTCGAAGAACATGCTTGGACCGTTGATGAGACCTTGGTTCCTTAGCCTGCGCTATAGCCCCGTTATTGTCACAATACAATGGAACGGGCTCAGCTGCTAACGGAACTACTCCTAATCCGATTAGGAACTTTCGGATCCAAACTGCCTCCTTTGCTGCTTCAGATGCAGCGATGTACTCCGCTTCTGTTGTTGAATCGGCAACAGTATCTTGCTTGGAAGATTTCCAGCTCACTGCTCCGTTATTCAAACAAAAAATGTACCCGGATTGTGACCTGTAGTCATCCTTGTCGGTTTGGAAACTTGCATCGGTATACCCAGATACCGCAAGTTCTCCACCTCCATAAATTAAGAAAGCATCCTTAGTTCGTTTAAGATACTTAAGGATATTCTTAACTGCTATCCAGTGACCTTCACCTGGATCGGCCTGATAGCGACTGCACATGCTCAAAGCATATGAGACATCAGGTCGTGTACATATCATGGCATACATGATCGATCCGACTGCCGAGGCGAACGGTATCCGACTCATGTTGTCTCTCTCTTCCTGAGTCTTAGGACACATGTCCTTAGACAGAGAGGTACCACGTACCATTGGAACCAATCCCCTCTTGGATTGTTCCATGTTGAATCGCTTCAACACTTTATCAATGTATGTACTCTGGGAGAGTCCAAGCAGCTTTCTAGATCTATCCCGGTAGATCTTTATTCCAAGAATAAAGGCTGCTTCTCCCAGATCTTTCATGGAGAATTTTAATGAAAGCCAAGCTTTCACCGACGTTAGCATGGGAATGTCATTGCCTATAAGCAATACGTCGTCGACATAAAGGACAATAAAAGTAAGTGCTCTCCCACTAACCTTCTTGTATACACAAGGGTCATCTGCGTTTTGCACGAAATCATATTCTTTTATGATCTCATCAAACGCTGATTCCATGACCGTGATGCTTGCTTCAATCCATAAATGGATCGATTTAACTTACAAACCTTGTTTGCAAGTCTTGGCACGATAAAACCGTCAGGCTGTTGCATATAAACATCCTCCAAAAGGTTTCCGTTAAGGAAAGCGGTCTTAACGTCCATCTGCCATATCTCGAAGTCGAAATATGCAGCTATTGCAAGCATTATCCGAATGGATTTAATCATGGCAACGGGTGAGAAGGTTTCGTCATAATCAATACCGTATTGTTGACGATACCCCTTCGCTACAAGCCTAGCTTTGTACGTTTGTACGTTGCCATCCATGTCGGTCTTCTTCTTGAAGATCCATCTGCATCCAATAGGCTTTACGCCTTCTGGTGCATCAACCAGTGTCCAAACTTGGTTGGCGTACATGGAATCCATCTCGGACTTCATGGCTTCTTGCCATAAAGCGGAATCGATATTTTGTATCGCTTCCTCATACGTAGCCGGCTCATTATCCTCAATAAGATTAATATCTACATGAGGTGAGATCAGGAACCCATACCTCTCAGGTACTGTTCTGACTCTCTCCGACCTACGCGGTCCTTGTGTATGTGAAGTTTGTGGTACAGACTCATCCCGGACGGTCTGTTCTTGTTCCGTCGTTGATTCATTGCCAGGAACAGTATCACTACGATCTTCATCGAGTTCTACTTTCCTCCCACTTACCACTGCATTTATAAAATCCTTCTCAAGGAAAAATGCATGTAGAGCAACAAATACTTTGTTCTCTTGCGGGTGATAGAAGTAATATCCTTTGGTTTCCCTAGGATATCCTACGAAAAGGCATTTATCAGATTTGGGTTCAAGTTTGGTACCTTCCAAACGTTTAACATATGCCCAGCATCCCCAAATCTTCAGGAAAGAGAAACCTGGTTTCCTTCCTGTCCATATCTCATATGGAGTCTGTTCAACAGACTTCGACGGTACCTTATTCAAAATAAGTATAGCACTGTTTAATGCGTATCCCCAGAAGGATATTGGTAGCTCAGTGCGACTCATCATTGACCTTACCATGTCCAACAAGGTGCGGTTTCTCCGTTCGGACACACCATTTAATTGCGGTGTTCCAGGAGGAGTCCACTGTGAAAGAATACCATATTCTTTCAAGTAATCTTGAAACTCATAACTTAAGTATTCCCCACCACGGTCTGACCGTAATGTCTTAATACTCTTCCCTGTTTGTTTCTCCACTTCGTGTCGAAACTCTTTGAATTTCTCAAAAGTTTCCGACTTGTGTCTCATAAGATACACATAACCGTAACGAGATGCATCATCTGTAAAGGTTACGAAGTAGTGAAATCCACCTCTAGCCTGGCTAGACATGGGCCCGCATACGTCAGTATGAACGAGAGCCAACAGTTCTGTGGCACGTTCACCTTTACCGCTAAAAGGTGATTTAGGCATTTTGCCTAAAAGACAAGATTCGCAGACGTCATATGAATTGGGATCAAATTCGTCCAAGTACCCACTCTTTGAAAGTGTGGATATGCGAGTCTTGTTGATGTGTCCTAGACGACAATGCCACATATAAGCTTCATCTTTAGATTACTCCTTTTGAGCCTTTTGTTTGTCATTTTAGGAGATTCATTTATATTCAAAATATAAAGACCGTTATTTGCAACAGCTGTGCAAATTTCTGCATCACTTTTATATAAATAACACCCAGTGTTTCTAAATACAAAAGTGTAACCCTGCTGGGTTAACAAGATACAGATATAATATTCCTAGTTAAACTAGGTACAAAATAACAGTTCAAAAGTTTAAGTACATGCCCTGAGGGCAGTTCTAAAACAAAAGTCCCTACGGCCAAAACAGCAACTGGTGTTCCGTTTCCGACCCGTAGATCCATCTCCCCGATGCCAGCACCCTGCTATCATGCAGATCCTGCACATCAGTACAAATATGAGCACCACAACCAGAATCAAAAATCCAATTTTTAAAACTAGAAGTATTCATATTTATCTCAATGACAAACATACCAGAGGCGATAGCCTTGCTAGCCTTGATATCCTCCCTCTGCCCTTTGCCCATTCGGCAGTCACGTTTCCAGTGACCCCTCTTGCCGCAGTTGAGGCAGATGTCGTGAGATTTGTCCTTTGGCTTCCTAGAAGCCACTGTCAACTTGCCTTTGCCCTTCTTCTTAAACTTTTTCTTCCTCGCACCTCCAATTGCCTTGGGCCCAGCCCTTGGCGCATGAGAGGTCGATGCATAATGCGCCTCGCGCTTGCTCCCCTTTAGGAGTTCCTTTTCGGACTCCTTCAGCACGGACAACAACTCTCCGAGAGTGTCGTCAGTATCCATCAACTTATAGTTGATGATGATTTGTTTCCAAGTATCGGGCAGCGATTGTAATATCATATCAATCGTCAGCTCTGCCTCCAAGACAATGCCCATATTGGCTAACTCATCTATGTCAGCGATCATTTGAGTCCCGTGGGCCTCAACTGATGCGCCGTCTGTCATCCGGGAGCGGAAGAGTTTCCTTACTAGCTCGTACCTCTTCATCCGCTTGTTAGTGCGGTGGAGATCACGCAATCTTGCCATCATGTTATAGGGATCCAAGTCCCTATTCTGGCGTCTGAAATGCTGGGTCATTGCAGCTAGCATAATTGACTGAGCTTGGTCACAATCGTCACTATGAGTCTTCCATAACTCTAGCTCCAGTGGCTCAGTGGGTTTAGGCGGGAGAGGTCTCTGAATAGTATACAGGACCCTCTCAGCCCCAAGCACTATCTTGAGGTTCATTTCCCAGTCGGCAAAGTTTGTCCCTTTGAAGACATTATCGCCCATGATTATGTCGCGGATATTACCTTTGCCAGTCATCTTGACAACTATAGTCCAACTATAAAGTCAACGATGTTATGGGTACAGTCAAACTGTTACAAGTAAAATAACAATATATTAGTCCAACTAATTTTTAAAATATTGACGAAATAATTTTGAAAGACGCGTAAGGCTAAATATCTGAACGAAATTGCAAATTCAATAATAGCCTCCCACTATTTTCTTCAAGTCTCTAACCCTCTGTAGAGGAACTCGGGAAATCGAATTTCCTAGTGGGCTAGGATCCCGTTAAATAACACACAACCTTGACTTTGGCCAATAAAAATTGTATGCTATTTAACTTAGGTAGATCTCCATGATCAATTGGATCTCATCCAATTCCTAGATCCGGTTAGGTGGACATCCAAGTCCGAAACATGTATAATGTCAATGTATCCAATACATTTTCCTAACCCTATCCTCCGAATCATCTAGGCCTTGGCTTTGGCCAAAAACAAACCTAATGATTCCAGTTAAGCGGGACCCATTGACGAGGAAAGTTTCGTAATCAATGTCATTGGACAAAAAGTGATCTTGACTTTGGCCAATAAAAATCACGATTTGGACAAGACACCGATATGCAACAAAACTCTCATGATTCAAGTACATCCTTGATTGACAAAGGTCTTGACTTTGGTCAAAAACAAACCAATGCCAACTTCGGATCTTGAACAAGAATCATTCAATGGAAGGATATTTGCTTAATATAATTGAGGGATTTTCGCGTAATTGGCAACCAATTTATTTATCTTTGTTAGGTCTCATCATCATACACCCTTAAGCATGCTTCTAAAACATCATAAAGCGCGTAAAGTAAATTAATAGTGATATGCGGATGGATATATAAACAACTTGTTCCTAGAACAAATCACTCCCTTTCCTCTCCCCGCTAGCACTATTCTACTTCTACCCAATTACATAATACAATAAGAGAAACCTCATTTACATTGAGGGGAATTAGGTGAGAAGAGAATACAAAGAGATAAAGAGATAAGGCTGGACACGCAGGTCCAATTTATAAATTCCAAATTTACAATAATTTCTAAAATTACCCTTTCCCTTCTAATATCCATCCGATATACACTATTCATTCATCACATACATATATATTCAAACAAGACATGCTTTTACAACCAATCTAATCCAATTAATTAGTCTTTGTTTAAGTGATCATCCAATGTTCAAACAACGGTTTGATTTTGCGCGAGTCCAACTCGATTGAGAATAAGTACATAAGGTACGAATTCGCGAATTATATCGAACTACTTATTAAATCTGATTTAATTCGTATTCAATACTAATTCATTATTTAATTCCAAATTAAATGTTTACACTTTTAATGTGCTTTAAAGACTTAGATTCTAAATCTAATTTTATTGGGTCTCAAAGCCCAACTAACATCCAATGTTTAATTTAATTCAAGTCAAATGGGCTTTCAATTGATTTATTAAGGCTTGGGCTTTGGTCAATGTGGGTCAAACCCAATTACCAAGCCCAAATAAGGAATCACCCTTAAATGCCATAAAACCAATTTTAAGCCCATAAGGCCCAATTAAATTATTAAAGCCCATTATATTATATTTGGACTTAATGGAGTGATTTAGGCCCAAATTGGATCCAATCCTTTTGGCCCAAATCTACTTGGTCCAACCAAGCCCATTATGCCCAAATACAATATTAAAAGCCCAATTCACCAATTAAGCCCATTAATTAAATTTTAATATTCCAAACATTAAAGTCCAATTAATTAAAGTGTAATACCAAGATTAATACATTAAACCAAATATTTCAAAAATACCCATTTAATTTATTAATCATGTATTTTGCAAAATAAATGTCCAACATTAATTTTAATCAAAAAATCAACTCCATTTCATGTCCTTGTAGATTCGGCCAAGGTAAGTTTTTTGTGTCGATTTGTTTTTCAATCCGATTGAATTACTAATCTACGTCCCGTATACGTTCTAAGTCATCCAATGATCTTAAACACAAAAAATTCCAATACATCAAATGTAACATCACATTCGGCCAAGGCATAGATTTGGGGGAAAAATCATCCAATGCATTTTTCATAAAATTGATTTCATATTATGTCATATAACATACATATAAGCATACTCATTCATCAAATTTCACAAGAACATGCTTCAATCAATTTTACCCAATTTTAACCTAAAGTATTTCATGCTTAAACCTAGCTCAATGATACCATTGTTGGTTTCTATAATATGTCCCAAACAAAGATTAAGCATATGAAATACTATAAATGAATATATATAAAAGACTTGAAGCATGGCGGAATCATACTTACAAAGCTATGTGATGAAGAAGATGATCAAATGGTGGAAGCTCCAAGTGTTGGAAGATTCGGCCAAGAGGAGGAAGAAGACTTGAAGCTCCAAGCTTTTGTATTCCAAGCTCTTTGATGGTTTCCCTATCACCTCTTTTGATCCCTTGCTTGTGCTAGCAAAAATGGAGAATAGAAGATCAAATCTTCCTTTGCCCTTGTCAATGGTGTTCACGGCAATAGTGAGAAATTGAGAGAGAAGAGTTTTGTGGTAATTGATTTTGTTTTACCAAAAATCAATTTATATTTATGCCATAATTTTATTAAATTAATAATAAATCTATGACACAAACCATGCAATGGCTTAGAGTGTCAAACACTCAAACTCCATGCAAAAATTGAGTGTAATGCACACTATCACCATGCAATGCCTTTGAGTGTAATGCACACTATCACCATGCAATGCCTTATCAATTAAATAATGCATATAATGACAAGTGTCATGTGGGCCCCACACGTTTCCAAATGAAAGTGGGCCCACGTGCACTCACGCGTTCGGGTTCGATATTTCCGAAATACCGAGCTTACGTCGCGACGTTAATTAAACCGAATTTAAATAAATAATTGCGCCTGGCGAAATTATTATTTACGTCGCTAACGAATTAATTCTAAATTAACTCGTATGCCCGAATTAAAATCTAATTTTAATTTCGCGTCGAAATCGAATTTCGATTATTATATCGAATATAATAATTTTATCGATTAATTCCAAATTAATCGTTCTCTCTCTAAATAGGCACTTTATCCAGATAAAGTTTCTCCGCAATTAATCCAAGATTAATTAAGTCCGAATCAAATATCATAGGTGAATCTTCAGGAAGCGACCCAAGAGATCTCCGGATATTTTGGCAGTAAATACGGTCGTCGGATAATCCGAACACGTACGTACCTCGTACTACGTCTTTACCGATTCACAAGACAAGGTTGGCTTCTAGCAAAGCGCCATGCCTACCCAATTCTCCAGAAATATTCTTATAGGAATATAAGATCTATATCAAGCGTAGTATACCGTAGTATTGCGTACATCGATCCAGTATCGGATGATCACATGTTAGGCCTGGGGCTGGAGATGTGTCTGCCCCGTACGAAACATATATCGGACATCAAGCAACTAGTCTCTTTAAATCGGACAATCCTGACCTGGTCATATTGTCCCGACGGTTGCAACCTTTTATAGAGTACTAGTTCTGTGTCCTGCGTGATCATCACCTCCATATGTCTGAAGTGATACTTCCATCTCGACATCACATCCAGTACACTACGATTCTCGATAAACCCAGAAGAGGTGTACACAGAACCGGTTAAGGTCCCCAACCACCAAAACCAAAGTTTACCGATTGTCGCAAGTACTAGCGATGTAAGTCTCAGGTTAAGACCATATACACCTACCCTGATGCGGCCTCCCATAGACACGCAGACATACTACCAATGGGATTCCGCGGGGTCTATCCAGAGCGAAGCTGTTTTCCGTACCATCGGTAAAACACAACCTCCTATCGCACTTGCATAAGTATCCAATACTTAAATATATGAGAACTATGCCGTTGTGCCCTCACAACGTGCACAAGCGCAATACTAGTCTATTCCGCATTATCGATGTCCGATCTCGATAATACTACGACTAGGGATATTTAATGATTAAACCTTTATGGATTGATACTGTCTCATATCATCTCAATCCGGTACTAATCATATGGACTTTCGCCATTTATATATCAAAGTAAATAACATTACAAAACGGCAAAAGGCAATTTCATTATCACATAGTTAATTTTGTACAATAATACAATATCATTTACAAACAGTGACGCTATGGGACATAATGTCTAACACGCAATCTGTTTACCGTTCGAACGAAATAACGAACGCAGCACTAACGAAGACAGTGAGCTTGTTTATCCTGAATTTCCCCTTCCGATATCCGTTCCCGCGGCTTCGTGACTCAAAAGGTAGTGCCTCCAAATGAGACTCATCATCGGGTTTCACATGCAAAAATGCAATGCCTACAGACATGACATGTTGTCACTTTAATAAAGTGACTTGATGTGAATAGTAAAAAGTGATGGGAATAAAGTTGATATGACTTTACCTTTTGCTTTTGCTTTTGCCTTTTCACTTTTACTTTTTTGAAAAAATAAAAGTGGTATATGTTTTATTTTATTTATTTACTTGGTAAATAATAATAATAAAATGATATGCAAAAGGCATTATTCTCTCTCTCCTCAAATGTAATTCACATTTTTGGTGAAACCCATTTTCCCTCCACTTTCTCTCTTCTCCCTCTCACGCTTGGAGCCGATTTCTTCTCAAAAATTTCTGGTTTGACCGAACTTGAAGAAGAAGGAGAAGTGCTAGCACACCTTGGGTTATATTATGGTGATAGGGAAACTAACACATGAGCTTGGATTTATTTTGGAGCTTGAAGCTTGGAGCTTCAATGGAGGTCTCTAATGGCCGAATTCTTGGAGGATCTTCACAGCCCAAACCGACCACTCTACTGCCTTGGAAGAGCCTTGGCCGAGCTTGAACAAAGAAGAAAAGGAAGATTTTCTTTGATGCATCCAAACCAATCATTGTGAATATATGTTTTCGCCATTATTCCTTGATATATTCATGCGTTTTCTTGCTTGAATTTCATGATCTTGGGACCTATATTAGAAACCAACAGGGTCTTGTTCCCTAATTGAGTTGCGGGTCTTGTTCCCGATTTGAGTTGAGGGTATTGTTCCCTAGGCTTTGTTCCTGAACTGAATGTGATGGCGAGGTGCCTCGACCTCTGGGCTTTGTTCCCGAACCACATGTGGGCTTTGTTCCTGAACTGTATAGAGAGTGGGTTTTGTTCCCTGAGATTTGTTCCTATTGTGTTGAATGTGATAGCTTTGTTCCCAAACCACCTGTGGGCTTTGTTCCCGAACTGTGAAGAGAGTGGGCTTTGTTCCCATTGTGTTGAATGTGATGGCGAGGTGCCTCGACCTCTGGGCTTTGTTCCCGAACCACCCGTGGGTTTTGTTCCCGAACTCTGTTGAAATAGGGCTTTATTCCCCTGGGCTTTATTCTCGAACTGTGTTGAGAGGGGCTTTGTTCTCTGGCTTTGTTCCCATTATGTTGAATGTGATGGCGAGGTGCCTCGACCTCTGGGCTTTTTTCCGAACCACTTGAAGGGCTTTATTCCCCTGGGCTTTATTCCCGAACTGTATTGAGAGAGGGCTTTGTTCCCCTGGGCTTTATTCCCGAGCTGTGTTGAAATAAGGCTTTATTCCCCTGGGCTTTATTCCCGAACTGCGTTGAGAGTGGGCTTTGTTCCCATGGGCTTTATTCTTGAACTGTGTTGAAATATGGCTTTATTCCCCTGCGCTTTATTCCCGAACTGTGTTGAAATAGTGCTTTATTCCCCTGGGCTTTATTCCCGAACTGTGTTGAGAGAGGGCTTTGTTCCCCTGGGCTTTATTCCCGAACTGTGTTGAGAGAGGGCTTTGTTCCCCTGGGCTTTATTCCCGAGCTGTGTTGAAAGTGGGCTTTGTTCCCATGGGCTTTATTCCCGAGTTGTGTTGAGAGTGGGCTTTGTTCCACTGGCCTTTATTCCCGAGCTGTGTTGAGAGTGGGCTTTGGTCCCCTGGGATTTATTCCGGAACTGTGTTGAAATAAGGCTTTATTCCCCTTGGCTTTATTCCCGAAATGTTACTGATGATGGGTGGGCCTCAACCCAGAACTGATACTGATGTGGGCCTCGCCCCAGATTGATACTGATGTGGGCCTTGCCCCAAACTGATATGGGCCTCGCCCCAAACTGATACTAATGTGGGCCTCGCCCCAAACTGATACTAATGTGGGCCTCGCCCCAAACTGATACTAATGTGGGCCTCGCCCTAAACTGATACTGACGTGGGCCTCGCCCTAAACTGATGTGGGCCTCGCCCTGAACTGATGTAGGCCTCGCCCCAAACTGATACTAATGTGGGCCTCGCCCCAAACTGATACTGACGTAGACCTCGCCCCAAACTGATGTGGGCGTCGCCCCAAACTGATTCTAATGTGGGCCTCACCCTGGGACTCATCCCCAAACTGATGTTGATGTGGGCCTCGACCCTGGATTTATTCCCGAAGACTACTGATAATGCGGGCTTCGCCCCCTGGGATTATTCCCGAATTCATTCTAAACTCTGATGATGTGGGCCTCCACCCTGGGATTCATTCCTGGATTCATTCTAAAACTCTGACGATGTGGGCCTCCACCCTGGGATTCATTCCCGAAACTGATGATGCTATGTTCCTGTTTCTGGTTGGCTTGCATTTTCCGCTTTCTCATTTTCTTTAAAACCTGCGAACAAAAACAAGACAAATATTGCGTGTATATGATGTGTATGCATGCATGCATGAATGTGTTTCCTATTCCGATGGGTTAGGTCTTCCTTGTGCTCTTCGGTACTTTTTGCCTACAAAAGTCTTTGTTCGCCCCCTGGGTCTACTTGCAATTTCCTTCTGCCAGTTCTCTTCTGGTGATTGGTTGGTTCTTTTTTTGTCTCATGGCTCAAGATCTCGTTGTTTCCCTTATTTGCGGGGTGGTAGACTGGTCGCCCCCGGTCTTGATTTAGCTTTCTGCTCTTCGCTGCTTGTAATAGGTCAAGGTGAACCACGTGATGTGGCATTCCATATCATCATATTATATTACATGCTACGAAATAGTCCCAATAGTTATACATATCATTGTCCTCAAATAATGCTCAGTAATGAAACCAGAGAACTTTCAAAACACCCAATGCAACTCAAATCCAAGTCTTTGAATAAATGATCTAAGCCATACTCAAAGTGTGTGTGTGTGCAAAGGTTTTTTCACAGCTTAATCCTTAGGTAAGCTAACTCGATGATTTCATTTCAAAAATCGGGATCGATGGGTCAAACCAACCTAGATGTCTCAGTTAGGCTCTGCATTGCTTTTTCGTGCCAATGTGGTATGGTTTATCTCTTTTTCTTTGTCTTTTTTTTTTCTTTTTGAACTTCATTTTTTCTTTTTTTCTTTTCTTTTTTTTTCTTTTCAACACACCTACCCTTTAAGGTAGCATTTCTCCTCATGGTGGTCCTAATACTCGCCCATGGGTAGCTTCACGCTTATCGGTTATAGGTGGTTCAATTCTTTTCTTTAGAGACTTTCTTTTATTTTCAACCATACCACACACCATAACATAAGCAAATCAAGATAGACATCTAAGAAAACGGTCATTCACCGACCTATAATTTCTTCAACTAGTCACATTGCCAACTACTCAGGTTTTCACCGCTAAGAACCCATAGTGGAGTGCTTACGAGTCTAACATAGATCAATCACTCAAAGTATCAAATAAAAGCACATCAGGAGTTTATCATTTCTAAGATTTCACTCTAAAGCAAATGATTTCATCATTGGACTTATGTCTAACTATCAAGGACTAAGAAAAACAATTTTTTTTTTTTTTTTTTGGGCCTACCATGGTTTTTCTATCTTTGCCGTAAAATTTTATGTTTCTCGGTTTCCTTTTCTCGATATCCATGTTTGCTAAACTCTTCTTTGACAAGTTATTTTTCCTAACCCAACGGATATCTATGATGGCTTTTAAGACATGGGGGTTAACATGATGCGTGAATGCATGAGATGCGTGCGATGTATGGAATATATAAGTCGGCCCATTATCATTTTAAAGCATTCAATCATACTATTGCGTGGTGCAAACTTGTCCCAGTTGAAAAGGCCCAACAGGTTTACAATTTTGCGATAACATGGCTAAACAACTTCAAATGATAAAAGGCCTAAACACAAGATGGCCCATTGGCATTTCAGAAGCTTTTGGCCCAATTTCCATAAAACACAGACTCATCCTAGTATAAATGGCCCAACAAGCCCATACCTCATGACAACAAGTTCAACTGAATCCAAATGACAATGCTCCTAAACGAAAACATAAAGGAATAGTCTCTACTGATCCTACAACTATAGTTCATACGCGGTTTTACAGGGTTATAGACAAAAGCTCTCGACGGTGAAGGATTGCCCACAACTAGGACTCCCCACTCAAGGGTTCAAGTGACCAAGTGAGCGCACCTTTTTTATACCTTACGGTACGTGCCAACGAGTTATAGTGCGTGACTGACTATCAAATGGATATCCCGTTGTAGATTCCCCAGAGGGAGGGTGGAGCGAGGCTCTCTTAAGTACCCAAGCCTTTTAGGCTCTTATCGCTTGGTGACAGGAATAAACAACGAGTCCTCCAAATTAGTCCATCACAATAAGCTACAAGTACATGATTATCTAGGTGCCTTCACAGATTTTCCTTATAGAAAGGCAGTGAATGAAGGAAGACACCAAACCATTACCTAGCCTTAAACCTAGCCTTAAAAGTGCCTTTGATTAAACCCATTTCAACCCACGGTAGACGCAGTTAACTAAAGCACAAATCACAATCACTACAAGACATTATTTCAGGGCCAATTCTCTATCCCCATTGGAGTCGCCAGACTGTAGGACACATAAACTGGACGACGATGTTCTAGGCTCGCGGCCTAGTTGAGAGTACGGAGTAGTCCACGGAGGAACTATACCGGAGAGATAACATGGAGTCACCACCCGGTGTGACCCGGAAAAATGAGATTTAAGGCCGCACTCACACCTCGCAAGGGAAGACCTCAAACCGTTGGGTTTGGAATGGTCCCCTACTTATGTCAATTGTGACTATATGATTGTGCAATAAACTAGCCGAATCTACTTAACAAATATGCTCAAGGGTAACCTATGTCTAGTTTGTATTCATTACAATAACTCATAATCTAAGTTTGTATGCTTGAGAATAAGTCTTTAAACGGCAAACACATAAAATCACACAATGAGCACATTGAACCATTAAACCAAAATAAACAAATAACTATTTAAAGATAACCATAAAATAAACAAAATATCATGCCTAAAATAACGTAATCATGCTTTGAAAATAAATATCAAACTAAGCTAAATCATGCTTTGAAAATAAATATCAAACTAAGCTAAATCATGCTTCACTAACAAATAAATAACCTACGAACTATAACATGCTCAAACACAAGTTTGGATGAGACGAAATACGTGTCTCTTAAGGGGTACGTGGCATTGTATCCCGAGTACAAACCGCACTACCGTCCATTCGGATTCGGCTACGGAATTTACGTCCGGGTTTCCATCCTATATACCACAAAAGGGAACACATATTCCGCTCATCCAACAATCACATCATGCCTCAAACGACACTCCCATGCGATAATATTTTTAATAAACAAAATAAATGAAAGATAATAAATAAAAAGGTGCCCTCAGGTCTAACCTCTTTTGCCGTCTCAAGAAAGGGCATTACACGGCCATTGGAATGGTGGATGATCTGCAACTCTTCCAGTTCACTAACTCAACATCTTTCCTCGCTGTTTCGCTGTTCGGGCTGTTGTTTTCACTCCGTTTCACTTCTGTTTTGCTGCTGTTTTTAGGCCACTATTTTTGGTGTATAAGGGACTGTTTTTGGGCGTTTTTTGAGGGCGAGGGGATGTTGTTTTTGGTGATTCTTTGGGGGCTTTTTATGCAAATTTTTTAGTGCAGTTTCAGGGTGTTTTCTAAGTTGTTTTAAGGGTCAGAGTTGCGGCAAAACTGGAACGAATAGAAGTGCAATTTGTGGCAGTGAATAGGGTGTGTGCAGTGGGCTATTTCGGCTTGCAGTGGAGGACGGTACAGTGGGGTTTTTGGCGTGAGTTTGAGGAGGATTTTGGGGCTGTTTGTGAGTAGTGCAGGGTCTGTTTTGGCGTGAATTAGAGTCTGTGTGGAAGGCTAAGTGCGTGAGTTTGAGGGTGGTGAAAGAAGGTAGTGCGTGAATGGGCTGAAGATGGTGAATGGGCTGAACATCGGATTCTTAATTAATTTTGTTGTCTTTGGAGCACCTATATAAACCCAAAGAATTATTTACAAATTTTTACACCAAAACCTTTCATATCGTGGGTTTATATAAGTGAGCAACTCTAAAGTTTAAGAGTAAGCCACTGATTTTGAGGATCCTTAAGTCTAATTGACTAGAGAAATCTCAAGTTAAAAGTTTTGAGGTATTTTCCTAGGCTAGCACCAAGGGCAAAATACATGTGCACTCAAGGCTTAGGCTAGCACCACTATATTAAGATCCAATGGCTAAGATTTAATTAGCAAAATACCCTTTGGAGGCCACACACTTGGGTGGCTCTTTAGAACGTGGAAGAGCTTGCCGAGTTCGAGAAAAGCTTGTAGATTGGAGGGAGGACTGGAGGAGTCTTCGGTTCAAGTAAGTTTTTTTGTTTCTTTATTTTAATTAGAGTTTTTATGATAGTTAGCATGTTTAGGTTTTTTTTTTGCATGTTTTATGAGTTCTTATGCTTAGAATATATAGTAACATGCCTAGGCTTGTAGAATAATCAAAACAAATAGGTCTTGGGTAAAGGGATAGCGACATCATAATTTTTAATTTTCCGATGCGTACTCGCGGCTGCTTCCCAACAGTGGTATCAGCGCGCCGTTTTTGTTTTGATTAGTTATCTCTCATTTGAACTCGAAATTGGGTGTGTAGAAGCTCGTTTGAAAGCTAACACTATGAACTAACTTTTAGGCATAAGTTTTGCATGATTTGGGTAATATTTGAATTGTGAAATTATAGTTAAAGTTCGCACATAATTAAAAACGTGAATAGTAAATTTATTTGATTAAAATAAAATACAATAACATAATTAATATTAATCAAAGTTATTTAATGCCTAAAATAATTCCAACATTTTAAAACTCATATGCTTGATGATTCTATGTATGATTAGAATTAGCATGATTATTTTAGGGTGCAAACATCTAGAGACTTTCTAAGGAAATAGAGAGTGTATTGCTTATCCCTTAGCTAAGTAATTATTATGTGATGAACTTAGAGATTTATTACCTTTAAGGCTAATAAATATAAATCACTTGTTTATAATAAAACACATTAAAAAAGATACAAGTGGGGTGGGACCAAGGCGTTAATAAAACTTTCCAAACTAAAGTTAATTTAACCAAAGGTATTACTAGACTTAGATAATGATTTAGTGTCTTCCCTCACTCACTACCTTTTTATAGCCAAAATGAAAAGTTGTGAAGACATCTAAATAATCATTTACTCAAAGCTTACCTTAAAGCATATTTAAAGTGTTGGACTAATTTGGAGGATCTATTGTTTATTCCTGTCACCAAGGAAATAAGAGCCTAAGAGGTAAGGGTATTTAAGAGAGTTCGCTCCACCCTCCCCCTGGGGAATTTTCAATGGAGGAATCCATTTGACAATTATTCACTTAAACTTGCTAAAATCATCAATAATAATTTAAGTCTAAAATTTGCCTCCCATTGTAAAGTATAGACCCAAAGGGCTTAAACCGTATTGGCAGGACTAGGCTTTACCAGAATGACCAATACCAATTTGTCCCTAAATCGTACTATTGACAATGGTTTGACTTTTCTGAGTCATAAGACGCAGCGACCCTTAGGCGTGGTCTTATAACTTAGTGGAAAATATTGGGTGTCCACAAGTACTAGCATAAGCTACAGCATGTTTGATTGCCCAACCCAATGATCAAAGAATTGTGATATATATCATAAATTGGTTGGGAACCTACCTAATTATCATATTTTATAACGACCGGCCCTAGTCGGAGTTGTGAATGATGATAATGGGATCCTACACCCACAAGAAATCCATCATAGGGGTTGATGTGATTTGCTTAAAATTTTAAATAATTGAGTGGGATCAACTTCATAATATTAAAATCCATGTTATTATGAAACATAATGAAAACATATTCCTAATTTTAACATTCTCTCTTAACAGTTGGGTTAAAATATTTCACAAACATTCAAATGACAAACAGAATATCACTTCGTTCCATCTTTGATGAGCATAAGCTCAAAGGGGACAACTACAGTGACTTGTTTAGAAACCTAAAAATTGTCTTACGACAAGAAAAGATTTTATATGTTCTTCAAAGACCATTTCCCCTGAACCCACAGAAGATGCTGACCAAAATATATTTGATGCTTGGAAAAACACTTCGATTATGATAAGCAAGCAATTTGCATAATGCTTGGCTATATGTCGGACGAACTTCAGAAAGCTCATGAAGATATGGATGCTCAAACTATCATCTTTCACTTGAAGGAGTTGTATGCAACTTCCGTTCATACCGTGAGATTCCAAGTGTCTTGTGTCTTATTCCAAAAATGGTATAAAGAAGGATCTGTTAGTGGACATGTGCTTAAGATGATTGGCCACATTGAAAAATTGGCCAACCTCGGGTTCATCATGGATCATGAGTTAGGTCACGATCTAATTCTTTAGTCCTTACCAAAATACTTCTCAAACTTTATTATTGCAGTTTCATCTGTCTAATAAAGAAGCCACTTTAGCAGAATTGCACAATCTAATAAAGCAAGTAGAGAAGGACTTGAAACCAGAGCTTAAAACCTCCGTCATGCTTATGGGTACGGACCTGAAGCCACGAGGCCCAAAGAAAAATAAGGGCAAAGCCAAGGCTCCACATCACCTAAAGCCCAATGGTAAGGTGGAGAAGAAAAAGGGAAAGGGGAAATTTTTCTTTTATGGAAAGAAGGGTCATTGGAAGAAAGACTGCAGATCTTTGAAAGCCAAGGAAGCTAGGGAAGCCTAAAAGGCCAAGAAGCCCAATGCTTCAGGTATGTTGTATATGATTGAACTATATTCTCAAAACTCTGAACCTTCTACTTGGGTGCTTGACACCGGTTGTGGGACTCACTTGTGTAACAATGTGCAGGGCCTGAGAAACAGTAGGAGACTCCGTCATAGGGAGGTTGACTTAAGCATGGGTAATGGAGAAAAATAGGCTGCATTGTGCGTGGGGACTTATTCATTAGTTTTTCTGAATGGTTTAGTTTTAGACTTAGAAGATTGTGTTTATGTACCTTCTCTAGTAAAGAACATCATTTCAATTTCTTCTTTATGTAATAAAGGCTTTTCATGCCTAATAATTTGTAATGAATGTTCTATTTATTTCAATGAAATAAAATATGGAGATGGTATTTTGAATAATGGTATCTATATCTTACAAACTAACACAGAATGTTCAACCTCGAATATATACAACGTTAACTCGAATAATCTCAATGAATCACTTCTATAGCACAGTCGCTTAGGTCATATCAATGAAACAAGATTAACTAAGCTACATAAGGATGGGTATTTCAGACCCTTCAAATATGAACCTTATGGAACTTATGAGTCTTGTTTACTTGGTAAAATGACCAAATTACCCTTCAAATGTAAATGACAGCGTGCAGCAGAGACATTAGAACTCATACACTCTGATGTATGCGGACCAATGTCAGTCACCGCTAGAGGTGGATTCTCATACTTCATTACCTTTATCGATGATCACTCGCGATATGGGTATGTGTACCTTATGCGGTACAAATCTGAAGCCTTTGAGAAATTCAAAGATTTCAAAGCTGATGTAGAAAACATGCTTAATAAAAGTATTAAGTCACTAAGGTCTGACCGAGGTGGTGAATACTTAAGCGATGCATTTCAAGATTACTTGAGAGAAAATGGCATTGTTTCCAAGTGGACTCCTCCGGGAACTCCACAACATAATGGGATCTCCGAAAGGAGAAATCGGACATTATTAGATATGGTCCGATCAATGATGCCAAACACGGATCTGCCTCTTTCATTTTGGGGTCTTGCTTTAGAAACTTCAACACTACTACTAAACCAAGTTTCTTCCGAGACTGTTAGTCAAACACCATATGAGTTGTGGTCTGGGAAACGTCCTAGTCTTAGTTATCTAAGAGTTTGGGGATGTGACGCATATGTTAAGCTCACAGAAACTAACAAATTGGATGATAGGGCCGTTAAATGTAAGTTTGTAGGATATGCCTTGAACTCAAGAGCATACGTGTTCTACGTCCTAAATGAACAAAGAACATTTGTCTCACAAAATGCTAAATTTCTAGAGAATGAATTCCTTCTCAAGAACATAGTGGGAGTATACTTGACCTCGATGAGGTACGAGAAGAAAAACTAACATAGAACTAAACCTCAGGCCCCTCAAAAGGGCAGTGACGGAACAACCACAAGATTATGAAGTTAGAAAGTCTGGTAGGGAAAGATATGAGCCTGAAAGATATGGTTTCCATATTGATAAGGAACATGATCAGGTCATTGATAATGATGATCCTACCAGTTATGACGAAGCAATGCGTGACATTGATTCATTCAAGTGGCTTGAGTCCATGAAATCCTAAATAGACTATTTGTATCAGAATCAAGTCTGAGACTTGGTGGATGCACCTGAAGGGATAAAACCCATAGGCTGCAAGTGGATTTACAAGCGTAAAACTGATGCAGAAGGTAATATCCAAACCTATAAGGCTAGGTTGGTGGCGAAAGGTAATAGACAAAGATAAGGAATTGACTATGACGAAACCTTCTCGCCTGTTACAATGATAAAGTCCATTCGAATTTTACTGGCACTAGCTGCACACTTTGATTATGAGATTTGGCAGATGGATGTCAAAACACTTTCCTTAATGGGAACCTCGTAAAGGAAGTCTATATGACACAACCTGAGGGTGTTGCATCTAATGATGATCATAATAAAGTATGCAAGCTTAAACGATCCATTTATTGACTAAGCAAGCCTCCAGAAGTTGGAATATACGATTTGATGAGACAAACAAAGAATTTGACTTCATCAAAAATATAGACGAGCCTTGTATTTACATGAAAAATAGTGGGAGTGCTGTTATATTTATTGTATTATATGTCGATTACATATTAATCATCGGGAATGATATTCCCATGATGCAAGCTACCAAGCAATGGTTACTCAGAATTTCTCCATGAATGATTTGGGAAAAGCAGCCTACATCCTCGGCATTAAGATCAACAGTAATAGATCTAAGAGGTTGTTAGGACTTTCTCAATCTACGTACATAGATAAAGTTTTGAAAAGATTCAAAATGGAAGATTCCAAAAGAGGTAATTTAACTACTTGTCATGGAATCAAATTATCTAAGGAGCAATGTCCACATACTCCTTCAGATAGAGAACGTATGAGTAGGATCTCTTATGCTTCAGCAATAAGAATCTCGTTGTTTCCCTTATTTGCGGGGTGGTAGACTGGTCGCGCTCCCGGTCTTGATTTGGCTTTCTGCTCTTCGCTGCTTGTAATAGGTCAAGGTGAACCACGTGATGTGGCATTCCATATCATCATATTAAATTACATGCTACGAAATAGTCCCAATAGTTATACATATCATTGTCCTCAAATAATGCTCAGTAATGAAACCAGAGAACTTTCAAAACACCCAATGCAACTCAAATCCAAGTCTTTGAATAAATGATCTAAGCCAGACTCAAAGTGTGTGTGTGTGCAAAGGTTTTTCACAGCTTAATCCTTAGGTAAGCTAACTCGATGATTTCGTTTAAAAAATCGGGATCGATGGGTCAAACCAACCTAGATGTCTCAGTTAGGCTCTGCATTGCTTTTTCGTGCCCAATGTGGTATGGTTTTATCTTTCTTTTTCTTTGTCTTTTTTTTTCTTTTTGAACTTCATTTTTTCTTTTTTTTTTTTTTTTTTTGTTTCTTTTCAACACACATACCCTTTAAGGTAGCATTTCTTCTCATGGTGGTCCTAATACTCGCCCATGGGTAGCTTCACGCTTATCGGTTATAGGTGGTTCAATTCTTTTCTTTAGAGACTTTCTTTTTATTTCAACCATACCACACACCATAACATAAGCAAATCAAGATAGACATCTAAGAAAACGGTCATTCACCAACCTATAATTTCTTCAACTAGTCATATTGCCAACTACTCACTCATATTCATTCACCGCTAAGAACCATAGTGGAGTGCTTACGAGTCTAACATAGATCAATCACTCAAAGTATCAAATAAAAGCACATCAAGAGTTTATCGTTTCTAAGATTTCACTCTAAAGCAAATGATTCATCATTGGACTTATGTCTAACTATCAAGGACTAAGAAAAAAAAATTTCTTCTTTTTTTTTCTTTTTTTTTTTTCTTTTTTTTTTCTTTTTTTGTTTTTTTGGGCCT